>JABCKH010007688.1:0-46598 GCA_018851285.1 Lyophyllum semitale | reverse complement strand
AGAACCACGTTCGGGAGTCAACGTCACGGTGAATTCACGCGCACGTGTCAGCCACGGAACTGTAATACTGTACCGAAGTGTATGGTGGCAGGGCAAAAAAGTTGCCTATTTACCCTAACATAACGCATAACGGCCCAGTCGGTTGCTACCTTTTCACAAAAAAAACAGCACATTTTGACTACTACTCTGCTAAGGGCCAGTTGCCCGCGGCTATCCGTCCTCTTGACAAGCCCTAATACTTTCCTCCGTACCCCCACTTTAAAGGTGGGCCTGCAAGTTTCTTAATTGACCATCCGTCACGCATAACGTGGCTCGGGTTGCTAACTCGGCACCAACTTGGCGCGTAACGCACCCCAGGCGGTTGCCACACTTCGGTACAGTACTATACATCGGACCAATCCGTCTACACAATTATTTCGTTTACCATGCTGATACTTATGGAGAACGTAAGATGACGATGCAAACCCCCGTCACGGTATGTCTCAGCTTATGGTCGAGTGCGTGTGCGGCGCAGTTTTCTCCGCCTCATCAAGGATCTTGAAAACAGTCCTCTTGTCTCTTGCTCGTAGATGGAGGGTAGTGCTGCTTGCCAATGTCCCAACCGCCAAGTCCAATTCTGGAGCACAGGTAAGGTGTGGGGTAAAGAAGCCAATGGAGGGAATGTGTGATTGAAGACTGGGTAGCTAGGGACCGTAAGCTGGTCCCCGAACGCGCTATTTTGGAAGGGGACGCGACAAGACATAGCGTGCTCTTGCGGTGCACAGGGTGTGACAATTATTTTTGGGATCGCAGGTCGAGAGCTGATACCTGTCCCGGGCCCGTTCTGCTTATCTTAAGCCATCTTGTACATACAAATCATTTCATCAAGGACTCACAATGTTGAAGGACCTCCGCCGCGTGAGCTGTGTACACTGCTGAGCTTGAGCCAAGGCTTCATTCAAAGAGACTGTTCCAATATTCATAGGACAAGCCAGAAGCGAAGGGATGTCCTTCAAGATATGAGTAAAGCCCAAAAAACGACACAAGCAATTTACTGTGGGTTCGTCCGCAACATCCAAGACTTCATCCTCAGATGAACGCTCCAGCTCAAACAATACTTCTACAACATGTTCAAAATCACTTTTGATCATGCTGTGCAGGCTGTTGTACACTGGGGCAAGGGTCCTCCCATACTCTCCTGCCAAACGTTCCAGTGTATGATCGGGAAGTGGTGAGACGAGGGAGCGCAGAGCTTGCAGATCAACAACCTGAGTAATTTAATCATGATGAGCTTGTTCTAGGGAATGAGGTGGAGGTAACGCACCAGTGTATTTCTGTCATTTGGAATCGATTCTGCGCCACCTGGGGCTTCGAAGTGCACTTCCCATCTCCGTGACAGTGATATGTTCGCTAGACGCGACAGCATGATGGTTCCCAGAATTTAAATCGATTTACTGAGCCCGACGAAAGAATGAGGTTTATGGGCAAGGGCGACCCAGTCGGACAGCATGGCTTGCGGTTGCAGTTGAAATTTCAAATGAATGGTTCCGGCACTGACAGAACCCGGGTAACACTTTTGCAGATATTTGCATATGTTAGGTGCGGCAACGCCACAATGATTGAACCTTGTCTACCACGTCCACGCGAGACACGCGCGGCCACATTCTATACTCGTCTTGACTCTTGTTCTTATCATGCCCCATTTCTCTGGAAGTTGAATGTTCACGCGTCCGCACTCGAGGTGGAGGGAAGCATCTCGATACTCCCGATCTTCGGTGATTCATTGTTATCTTATTAATATAGGCTGGGCTCATAGCCTCTCATATAGCCTACAGTTTCAATTACAGCAGGATTCATATCGATAGGCCCCTCCAGAAAAAACAAAGTACGAAATCCAACCGCCGAACGACATATTCCTGAGAGCGGCTGCATTGCAGCCTTCAAGAAACTGCGGGACGGCAAAGGTTGCAACCTGTTGCAACGAGAATGAACATAAGTGGCGTACGTCTGCGTCAAGACTGTCCAGAACGCGCCGCCGACTTGGACGGGTTCGTTCAGTCTCGCGAAAATCCCGGTCAATCTCCTCCTCCTCTTCTTGTCTGTCAAACCTTCGTTAAGAGACATGTTCAAAGCTATTTCTGTACTCCCTAGGAGGAAATCTGAAGACATCACATGAAACTTTATACTCCGACCTATAGCCGACTATATGTGTTTTTTTCAAAGGGGCCTATCGATATGAATCCTGCTATAGTGCCCCGAAGACCGTAAAACCAGATCTAGCAATGACAGAAATAGGCGCGTCGTGATCAATGTCTGACCAACAAGAAATCACTGGCACGGTCCTGGGTGAAAGAGTTTATATCAATCACTAATAACTGGACTCTGGCCTCGTAAGTGCGCACAGAAACTAAGGAGCTTCGGGTACCGATGACATGTCATTCTTCATCCATAGACTGTCCTGGGATCTCCCGTCAGGCCGCAACCTGTTGAAGCAGACATCCGCGAAAGTCTGTGACATAGCTCCTGGACATCTACTTTGTCCGTTGAGTGTGATAGCAGGAAAAGCGGGCAGAGATGTACTAAACGGTCAGGAAACTGGAAAAACTGTTGTGATGGACGATAAAGGGAACTGAATTCTGGAGAAACTTGTGCAGGACAGCCCGTATAGACGGAAATAAGAATATGGGAGGTGTACAGTGTGCATGATGGGGACGTGAGATGGTGTCCATATGGCAACGGAGACAGAAGTAATGCATTGTGAGCGGGGGGAAAAGGTCCAGAAGAACGCATGCAAAGTGAAACCATGGATGTTGAAAGAGCAGCAGGTTCTGTCTAGAGGATCCTTAGCGCCCGAGAGTTTGAATAATAATAGCAAACGACAGTCAGCGCCATCGTCGCAAAGGTGAGAGGGAGGGATAGCATAGCCGCAACAACAGCCGTGACGGCCGTAAAAATGCCCGCAATCTGCGATTGCACACTGGACGTGAATGCTGGAGAAGGTTTTGTGGAAGAAGGGGATCGGAGATGGAAATGATCGGGCCTCCATATCTCCAGGCCCCTTTCATATGCGAAAGATAGACCAAGATCATGGTTGGCACGTTGGAGGATGGTCGGTGCAGAGTAATTATTCTCGAGTGCCGACAGGGAGGGAACGACGGTAACGGGTGTGGTGACATCAATGGTGATCTTCCTCTCTCGAAGCGACCGATAATGTCCGAAATGGCTGGATTGCTTTACATTATCGGACAACCGACACCCATGGTCTTCCAAGACTACATCCACAACATCCCAAATGGAGTGGAAAGAATTCTGGCAGCCGGCGAGACGGGACGACTCGAAAGAGAGATATAGTTCGAGCCAAGCGGAAAAGTTAGGAAATGCCTGCTCTTGGTTCCAAAGGTCACAATACTCGAGGGTTGCGGGGTTTTCCGCTTGATCGTGGTCAACGCTGCCTTTGACCTTCCGACATAAACAAGCGCCTGTAAAATGGTCCCACCCCCATATATCCGGGCCATACACTTCTTGATAGTACAAGAGGCAATCCTGGCAGAGGAGCGTTCGAAGGGAGGATTCGTAGAGCGATAAAGCCTGCGCCGAGCGTTCGAATAGGTGCGTCGTGAGAGTGGGTAGGAGGTGGTGACGAATGAGAAGGAGGAGTTCTGTGGGGAGTCGTAATCTTGCAGGAACGATGCTGAGCTTCCCGACCAAGGAATCCCGAAGAATGGAGTCAAAAGCCCGAATTTCTGGCGAAAGATATGCAAGTGATGTATGCATGAGGATTAACCTTGAGGTGGTGATCGTGAACTCTGGCATATCGCGTCGGAGGGAAAAAAAATCTGCAAAGTAATGCGTGTTAAGTAGCGCGCACGGTGGGTCATATATCTGAAAGGAGAATATATTTACGGGAGAAAGTGGGGTTGTCGTGATTGACGTGACGTGAGGTTGTAGCATGGAGCGGCTCAAGGTAGACGGCGTCAGGGAGTCATGGTTAGGCAAGAATCGATTACTTCGCACGTTGTGGCATTAGAAACCGACCTTTGCTTCGAAGGCCAGAAGGACGTCGAGAAAAAGAAGGCCAGCCGGATTTGGCCGTAAGAAGGCTCTAGGACACTGGACAGCCTCGCAAACAAACACCAGCACCGAGAACTCGAGGATCCACCCACTCAATTTGAACGATATAATCATCTCGGATAGCTGCCAGGCTTCGTACCATAGGGGCATGGGGATGAACTGAGGTGATAGTAAAATGAGGAGATTTCACGGGTCGGGTCCTGTAATACATGACGATACTTAGATTCCGACACCCTGAGCAGGCTCATGAGGGGAAAGGAAGCTGCTAAGACGTATAATAGGAGAAGGCAAAGCAGCACTTAGAGTCAAATAAACTTCTTCGTAAGTAAAATCTCCGCCCAAAAGCCTGATCCGATGATCTTCAAAGTCAGCGAGCTCTCTCAGGTTTCTCTCCGGTTCACCTTACACATTTACCCTCAGGATACAATTTTAGCTATCAATCCAGGCCATCAATCGTGAAAGCTCCAGTGGCCACTGGCTCCCACTACTAGTGACTAATAACCTCTGGTGGACGGGTTAATAAGCTTCAGGGAACTTGGCGAAGACACGGCATCTCCAAAATCTATTGTAGAGTACACTTACTAGTATGTTCATGTATCGGAAATCTGAGGACCACCATCACAAGTTATGACCATAATTTTACATAAAATACTGCAAACGGAAACTGGCAGCTTACAAAGGCAGAACTTGGTATCAGCTACTCATCTCCTCTGGAAAGTTGTCGCACATCCACATAGCCACCCTTTCATCCCAAGCTTCTGAAAAGAAGAGAGTGAGGGTCCATCTACTCCCGGAAACCCACCTGAAGGATGCCTACATTTCGTAGCAGGGGATGTGCCCACCGCGTTGCCAGTTCCAATAGTTTAAGTATGACAAAGTCAGCCTGACAGTTGTTTGCAAGAACCACGTCAGGAGAGGACTACCTTCCTTCGTGATCAGCAATGTATAGAGGACTTCTCGTTCGACGGGGTTGGGAGGTAGAGGCGGTTCAATAGGCCTGAGCAGGGACAGGGCGGAATACTGACTTTCTGCAAGATAGTCTGAGGGTGGCGCTGCTCTGGCTACAATTCCAAATACACGTTCATAGCATGCTTCCGAGTCTCTTGTCTCAGTCTGTGAATAGAGCTGCATCTCATGTGCGGTACGTAGTGTCTCGATCAAGAGAAGCCGTTCAACATCCTGCGGCTGGCAATAGCTCGGGAGCAGGGCTGAGCATGGCGTCAAATGTTGACAAAGGCCGCTTCCTTCCGACCTTGGGGGAAAGTAGCCCTCGAACAATCGCGCTAAGTCGGATACCGTTGGTCTAGGATGACCCTGGCATTCCAAGTCCTGTCGCTGACCGATACTCATCCAGCTGCTCCTCCTTCCTTAGTACGAGGGACCTTTCCAGCAATTCCTCTATTTCCTGCTTTGAGGCTTCGATCGTGGGACCTTGCCCTGCTCAAGCCAGCAATGTATCCCGATACTCTGGTCGAAGATACTGTCCTGCTGATAGCCAATTCGCAGAAAAAAAGGTAGCGTGGGGAAATTCGTTGGCAATCTGTGCTCTACCTTCGGCGGGTGTCCCAACTCGCTCGATCGAGGTGGTTTGAAAGGAGCCCAGCGTGAACTCATCTCTTTCGTTCCTTCCCTCGGAGTCTTCGTGGCGGATCACGTTCAAAGCGATAGGCACCGCGTCTGTGATATTTAAAATAGATGAACTGAAGTTGGGCATCGCAGAAGAGTTTAAGTCTCACGTCCTTGCCATCAATGGGTTTTACCTCAAGAGACAGCTTTGTCTGTTCTGAGTCCTGACCAATATTAGACTCTTCTTTTGACACAATCCATGTCTGTTTTCCACCGTGTTGATGATGTATTTTGGTGATGGGTGGTTAGGGACCACCCATCAGCATAATTCAAAAGGGTAGAAACACCAATTTGGATTAAAAAATATTGCGAGAGCGTGCCCAGAACACAGCAACTGCAATGATAGCACCACCTACTCCCAGAAGTATGTTCCGTTGAACTGGCTCAGAAATGAATGCAGGGGCCATACAATGGGCTTCGACATTACGTCCCTCGGGGTCGAGAACGAAGGCGGCATAATAAGTCGGAAAGTACTGTTTCCGAATTCCTGGAGGCCCATTGCAGGTGGCGCCTGCTTTTCTGCACACAATATTCGTAAGGGAACGGAGATAAACACATATTGAAGACATACAAGGCAGCGGCATAGAAGTCTCTGACTTGCTGGCGGTTGGATGCATGGAAGGCGATGTGAAGCTTCTCTCCCTTTTCCTTCTTTGGTGCCTCTAGGCCAGGAGCAATCCAAAACGGGGGGCCACAGAACCTCGGCCCCATCCCAATTACATCCTTCGCGGGTTCTATTCTCTTTTCGTATCTGAAGTAAGCCAAGTGAAGGTTAGTAATGGATATTTCGTCCTGGTCAACCAGAAACTAACCCTAAAGGATGCAGAGCGGCAAGGTAAAAGTCCGTCATCCCCTGGACATCTGCGACTTGTATTCCGATATGCGAGAGCGTCATGGTGGTAGTTCGTAACAAGATAACAAGATAAATTACCTGCCGTAAAGCTGTCAATGAGTTGGTTCACACCCTTCCTTTTTTCGGCTCCGCCAAACACCAACTTGAAATCTAGGCATTTTCTTTCATAGATGAAGAATATGGTCAGTTACAGTTAGAATAAGCTGTGGATTCGAGAAAAGTAGAATCAACAGCAGCGGAAAGTCTAAAGCGCGACGCGTTATTTGTCCGGTATTTGGTTACTTGAACTAATGGTCCGCTTCAATTAGCCGAGGGTAGCCTGTAGCGGCCGGCACCCACCAGGAAGTTGTCTATATCGCCATGTTTTCCGTGCGCCCGGGCGTCATGGTCTCTGGGCTTCGTCAGACACTTCGATCGATGTCGTCAGCGGGCTCCGCTATACCGACCCTTCCACTGCAGCCGCCTTCGGTGGACGAGGAGGCGACCCTTTTCGAGCAGCGCACATCAGAAATGGAGGATTTCTTTCGTCAACCCAGGTTCGAATTCATAAAACGAACTTACTCCGCCTCAGACATTGCCTCGAAGCAAGGGTCAATGCCTGTTTTGCCACTTCCCTCCACACTGCTTGCGAACAAGCTCCACGCTCTCTTCTCCAAAGCAGCCAAGGAAGGAAAGCCTATACATACCATGGGAGCGATTGATCCAGTGCAGATGACTCAAATGGCCCGTCACCAAGAGGTGGTTTACGTCTCCGGCTGGGCCGCGTCCAGCGTTCTGACCACAGGCAATAATGAAGTTGGACCGGATCTTGGGTATATCCCAAATCAACTAACCATAATATCCTGATAATTCATGCGCTTGCAGTGACTATCCGTACACCACTGTACCAAACCAGGTGCACCGAATATTCCGTGCGCAACAGCTGCATGACAAGAAACATTACGATGAACGTCTAGCTGCCTCCCCGGAAGAACGAGCAAAGATGGAATACGTCGATTACCTCAGACCTATCATTGCGGATGCCGACACTGGGTGAATACTACACATCCACAGCTCGTCACGTTAGTTCTTGAATGATGTTCTCTCAGACATGGTGGTCTCTCGGCTGTCATGAAACTCGTCAAACTCTTTGCCGAATCTGTAAGTCTATATGTTTCGTCATTTGGACCTCCTACAGCTAAATGTTGCATTATGGTAGGGAGCGTCTGCTATCCACCTTGAGGATCAGTTGCACGGTGGTAAAAAGGTTTGTCTTTTACTAATCTGGGAGGCAATGAGTTGACTGTGAAAGCTAGTGCGGCCACCTGGCTGGCAAAGTCCTTGTCCCGACCTCCACTCACATCTCAAGGCTCATTTCTGCACGATTCCAATCGGACATACTTAAATCGACTATGCTCTTGATTGCACGTACAGATTCCGAGTCTGGCAAACTTATCTCTTCAAACGTTGATGTCGTCGACCACGAATTCATATTGGGAACGACAACCAAAGGCACCCAGTCTCTCGCCCAGGTTTTGTCAGACGCTGAAGCTAGGGGTGCAACTGGTGCTGAGGTCGATCAACTTGAGAAGGATTGGACCGCGAGCAATGAAATGGTGACATTTGATCAAGGTTGGTGTCCATAGGTGTCTACGAACGCATGCTCATTACATGGTCAGTCGTCAAGAAGGCCATTGATAAGTCGAACATCGGAAACAAAGACGAGGCATACAAATCATACCTTACCGCTGTTACTGGTAGATCAAACAACGAAGCCCGCGCAGTTGCGGCCGACATCTTAGGCGAAAACCTATTCTGGGATTGCGATCGTGAGTGGTTCTGTGTCTATTTGTTTTAATCCTGTTCAACAACTGTTGTCAGTCCCACGCACTCGGGAAGGATATTATCATTACACCGGTGGTATCGAGGTTCGTCGCCTCTCCAGATTTGGTGACAACAACGAACTAATCCACTCCTAGGCTGCAATCAAGCGCACCATGGCGTATGCGCCGTACGCGGACCTTCTGTGGCTGGAAACCAAGGCACCGGATCTTGAACAAGCAAGGTACTTTGCGAGAAAGATCAGAGAGAAATACCCTGGGAAGTAAGCTTCATTTTTCCACACTCCCTTGGTGAGGATCTTATAACGGCATCTCTAGATGGTTTGTTTACAATCTAAGCCCGAGCTTCAACTGGTCGCAGCATGGATTCTCTGGTAACTTCTCTTTCTGTTCAAAATAGGATGCTGCTGACCTGGCTTTTCAAGACACGGATCTGAAGAATTTTGTGTGGGAGCTGGCGAAAGAAGGGTAACTTTGCGCTTTTTACATGCTTCCCTTACTTAACAGCTATCGTTAGCTTTGTCCTCCAACTCATCTCATTAGCTGGTCTTCACAGCAATGCCGTTGTCACTGGTTTGTTTTCAACCTTCAGCGTTTGGAACACAAGTCAATTTATCATTTACCTGCCTAGCTGAACTTGCTGCCCGGTATAAAGATGACGGTATGTTGGCCTATGTGGAGCTTATCCAACGCAAGGAGAAAGAGATCGGGTGCGATGTGCTGACCCACCAAAAATGGTTCGTCTTTCTCCTCCGTCTGGTGCTCGTGACTCTTAACACATCTGGGCCGCTAGGAGTGGTGCAAACTACATCGACAGAATCTTGTCGAGCGTCTCATCCGGGTCTTCTTCGACTTCTGCCATCGGAAAAGACTCTACAGAGCACAGTTTCTAAATTTGTGCACCCACGTTCAAGTGGCAGCCATTGCCTCGGCGATGGCCCGTATAGATCTGTAATTTAATCGTAGTGCAAATCATACCCCTCGACGATGTAGTAGAAATCCTAGAGAGCACTGATCATGATAATGATAAGATTGCATAGAACGTGTGTCATGACGTCTATACCCGAGTGTGTTCATACACAGTTCATTAATTTGCCCTGCACACACGCTCTTTCGTTATCATCCACATCTACTGCTATACAACAACATCCACCACGAGCACCCATGGACCCCGAGGTGCTGGAGTCTGTAGATAGGCATCCACTTGTGTCTTTGGTGTCTGCCTGCTTTTGGGTTATTCGTATGTCTGCGACCAGTACCTCATTTGGCGGAATAACGGTCTGAACTCTCGATTA
Organism: Lyophyllum semitale; assembly: GCA_018851285.1. NCBI lineage: Eukaryota > Fungi > Basidiomycota > Agaricomycetes > Agaricales > Lyophyllaceae > Lyophyllum > Lyophyllum semitale. Next base: position 36,954 of record JABCKH010007688.1, on the reverse strand, counting down.
CCAGTATGGGTGCTGTCATGTACGAGAGCGCTGGTCGCCTTTGTCACCATAACTATTCCTCGGTACATCTACGCCATCCTTTCATACTCCATGACCTTGACGGTGCGTCCACGACTTCTTTACGTACAAGTGGTTGTTTGCTGATTTACCCATCACATTTGCTCTCTAGCTGAACTTTTGGAACTTTGCTGTTCTATTCGTTCTATCTGCTATCGCTCTGAATTATTGGATACGTTTCCGATACCTCAATGAATACACTCAGCTAAAGGAACCCCCGCTGGTAAAGCCGGATGTAAATGAACTCCATCCTGATGTCAACACAGGTGACGAACCTGTTTTACGACTCTATGAAGCATCTGACATCTTATCTTGCAAGCTCCACCGCCAACATTTCACAATTATCTGGACGATTTCCTCCAAGCTGTACGCGTCTTCGGCTTTGTAAGTTCTACATCTATCTCGTTAGTGAATCGTGTCTGAACGCCTTTCTCCGAAGTTGGAAAAACCCGTACGTGTCGTTTGTTGCTGTTTCAGAATCTGTTTTCATAATACTAGGTGTTCCACGAACTCGCGAGGCATCTGCAAACAAGGCGGTTAATTGCTGGTGACAGCATGTCCCTCGATCAGGACAAGAGCTTCTACTGTGTCGTTGATGGTATGGTGCAGGTCTTCGCTCCGACGGGTCAAAGCGCGGAATCGCAACAGAATTTGTGGGATCATGAGGACATGAATGGCTACCAGCTGCTCAACGAAGTCGGAAGCGGAGGGACGTTGTCAAGTCTGTTCACGATCCTCAGTCTTTTTACGGAGGATGTGAAGATGAGCTGGCAGGATGATCTCCCGGATATTGCCGATGAGCTCACTGAAAACGACACTGACACTCCTGCCGCTCCTACTCATCGTCATCGAGCAAATTCCGATGTCTCTCAGCTGGATCTTGAAAATAGGCCTCGGTCTCATCCACGCAAGTCATCGGTTTCATCTACAACTTCGACAGTACATGCCGAGATCTTTTCGCCAGCAAGAGGGGACTCCTTGTCCCCAACATCTTACGACGAACCAGATACCAGGCCTATGCCATCGTTCTCCCACAGCAACATTCGACCCAATACCGCAACCCGCGGCGGTGCCGTTGCTCGTGCCACAGAGGACACAACTTTAGCCGTCATTCCTGCTGAAGCATTCCGAAGGCTTACTAAGAACTTTCCAAAAGCTACTGGCCATATCGTACAAGGTGATATCCCTGCTGTCGTTTGGCCCTTCTGTTGCTGATTTCATGGCGCTTCCAGTGATCCTCACACGATTTTCTCGTGTCACATTTAATGCGGCTCACAAGTATCTTGGCTTAACTAGCGAGGTGCTCCGGACAGAGAAAGCCATCAATGACATTGCCTGTCATCCTCTCCCAGCCTCGTTTTACGAATCCGGGGGCGTTCAGTATCTACGACAACGGTTCGACGGACGATCTTCCGACACTGAGAGCGACTACTTCAGCTTCACAAACTCTCCAGCAGCGGCTTCGTCTAAAACGAGATCCCGAGAATACTCAGGTACCTCGTCCAAGGCTCCGGGAGCCTCGTCTACAAGGGATCTCCCGGATGTTCCTCTCCCCCCTTTCACGAGAACACATTCTTCTCCGTTCATCAGGGGCTCGCGAGATACTGTTCAAGCCGGGGATCTTCTTATCCCATCGAGCACAGCCAACGACACCCATCGGCCTCTCATGCGATCTTATAGTATCATGAACACCCCTCGAGTGCTTCGAAACCCTGAAGCAGAACATGATGATAGCAGGAGTGTCAATTCGGCTTTGGAGGACTTTGACCTCAGAGAGGAGGTCATGTCCTGTATCGCTAAATCGATCGGTCTATTACAGCCCCCTTTGAGTGGGAGTGACTCCGTTGAGGCATCGCCAGCATTTCACCCTACCGATTCCCGACGGTCATCTGAAATGTTCGACTCGCCATTCGGATCCCTCTCATTGCTAGATGTTGGTGATGATAATTCTAGTCTCACCGCCAGTTCCATCACATCTAATGGAGACTATATGAGTGGTCTCGATAATGAGGTGGAGATCTTGTTCTTTGCCGCAGGGTCAACTCTTGCAAAAGCGGGAGAACTCAACGCTGGTTAGTTCGAATGTTTCTTCCGTTTTGAAAATGGGCTTACATCTCTACAGGTCTTTTCTACGTGATCGAAGGGTTCCTCGATATTCTTCTACCTAGTGAAACTATGCCAGCCCGTACTTCGGCCAAGCCCATGTCAGACCAGACTGATCCTAGACCAAAGAGCAAGACGCCGCAACAGAAACTTCTGTTCACCGTCAAGCCTGGAGGAATAGCTGGCTATCTTTGTGAGTATCCCATCATCCCATCTCTGCGGTTGGCGTACTGGATTTCCCATATCGCAATACTACAGCTTCCCTCTGCAATACTGCTTCGTATGTAGATATCACAGCAAAGACCGATACCTATGTTGGATTCCTGTCCTCGCATGCTCTGGAACGATTACTTGAGAAACGGCCTATCGTATTACTGACCCTGGCGAAGCGTCTCATATCAATGCTGTCGCCTCTCGGTGCGTTTTTATTGACGATTCCGCTAGCGTTAAAGACTTAACTGGCCTTAGTCCTTCATATCGACGCCTCCCTGGATTGGGTGCAAGTAAACGCAGGTCAAGTTCTGTGGAGACCGGATGACGCCAGTGACAGCTTCTATATCGTCATCAATGGCCGTTTGAGGGCAATCACTGAGACGGAAGCGGGCGCAGTCACCATCGTAGGAGAATATGGCCAAGGCGACACTGTCGGGGAGTTGGATGTCATCACAAGCTCCCCTCGGCGAAACACTGTTCACGCGATTCGCGACACGGAACTTATTAGAATGCCCCAAACTCTTTTTAACGCCATCTCTGCACGGTAAGCCCCAGTGCTTTTATCTTCTTTGAAGGTTTTCTTACATCCTGCGCAGGAACCCTCAAACGACTGCTCAGTAAGCTCAGATAGTGCTCACCCGTTAGCTAGATATCCTTCTAACTATCGACGCCAGGCTGCTGCGGATGATTGCGTCGCGCGTGAGGGACGAGGTCGATTCATCAACAACGGCTCAGGCGAGGAACTTGGGTCCGGAACTTGGACACAACAATACAAACTTAAAGACCGTAGCGATTTTGCCTGTCTCTAGGAACGTGCCAATCGATGCATTCGCCCGCAAGCTGCAAGTTGCACTAGAAGGAATAGGTGCATCTACGTCCTTCCTCAACCAAGCTTCCATTTCAACTCATTTGGGTCGACATGCCTTTACCCGTATGGGGAAGCTTAAAGTGAGTAAATGCTGATGCTATCGCCTTCGATGGTCAATACTCAGAATCGTATCAGTCAGCCGGCTGGCTTGCCGACCAAGAACAGAAATACCGCACGGTACTTTACGTTGCGGATTCCCCTGTTAATAGCTCTTGGACACAGACGTGCATTCGACAGGCGGATTATGTCATGATTGTTGGGATGGGAGATGATCCCAGCATAGGAGAATACGAAAGATTGCTGCTCTCGATGAAGACAACTGCGCGCAAGGAGCTTATTCTCTTGCATCCGGATCGTTCTGTAGCTCCTGGATCCACGCGTGAATGGCTGAAGGTCAGTGTAGCTGGTGATATTTTTCATTTCATTGTTCAATTATGAATAGAATCGACCATGGGTTCATCGACACGTCCACGTCGAACTTACGGTATGATTCGAGTCTTGCTTTTGGTATATGCCATTCATTTTCATCGCATCTAGGGTCTCGTCTTGCCAATACCCAAGTCAGCTGCGCTTCCTAAGGATCCAGATGCTGTGACCGCGCTTAAGAACCTCAAAGACAAAGTACAGAGCGGTATTCAAAAATACCGAGGTACCACAGCTGACCTTCGCCCCCAACGGTCGCCTCACATTAATGACTTTGCCCGGCTCGCGAGAAGAATATGCGGAAAGTCCATTGGTCTTGTCTTAGGTGGAGGCGGTGCTCGCGGGATTGCGCATCTTGTAAGCCTTCGCAGACCAGCGTCGATTGGGAATGATACTGACCACTACTTTAGGGCCTTCTTCGTGCTTTGGAGGAATACGAGATCCCTATAGATCATATTGCTGGTGAGAAAGACGATCCGTTCTTTATCGCTACAGTTTGATGTGGCTAACGCGGAATTTGAAATAGGCACCAGTATTGGTGCATTAATTGGCGGGCTTTATGCACGAGAAGGAGATCTGATTTCTGCGGCTGGTCGTACCAAGCAATTCAGCGGCAGGATGGGTAACATATGGCGGATGCTGTCTGACGTGACATATCCCATTGTCGCATACACAACGGTGCGTCTTTCAATCCTTTTATTTTCGTTATGCGCAGCATTCATGTGTGAATTTAGGGTCACGAATTTAACAGGTCAATATTCAAGGTCAGAATATTGTTACCATGATATCGTAGCCTCTCTGACCGGATGACAGGCCTTCTATGACCTCCACATAGAAGATATGTGGCTGCCATACTTCTGCAACACCACGAACATCATCACATCTCGCATGGAAATCCATGAAACAGGCTATGCATGGAGATTTATCCGTGAGTCCCCTCATCTCTGGCTTCCCCTACAAGACCATGACTGTCTTGGCACAGGTGCGTCTATGACTTTAGTTGGTCTGCTGCCTCCTTTGTGCGATAATGGAAATCTTTTGGTTGACGGTGGATACAGTAAGAAACGCAAATTATCCACCTCTTCAATGTTCTAATCATATTTGCAGTCGATAATCTTCCCGTGTCTGCCATGTTCTCTATGGGTGCGAGTGAGGTTTTTGCGTGCGACGTCGGCTCTGTGAGTGTCATTTGCAGGAAGCAGTATTCATAGCTCAATTCAGTCGACTTTAGCTTGATGACAACTCTCCCCGCAATTTTGGGGATTCTGTATCTGGATGGTGGCTTCTGATAAACAGATGGAACCCGTTTTCAAACGCGAGACATGTGCCGGCTATTACAGAAATTCAAAGTCGACTCGCATAGTTCGTGTTTGATCTGTCTGACAATTTATTGACCTCCTCTGACCTTGTTTCAGCGTTTCAAGCGTGAAGACGCTCGAAGAGGCCAAAACGGCCAAAGGGTGTTTCTACATTCAACTGCCAGTGCATGAGGTATGTTGGTTATTCTACGCCATTTCCTGTTCCCATTCACTGTGCTGCACAGTATGGTACTCTCCAATTCGGGAAATTCGAGGAAATCCATCAAAAGGGTTATCTAGCTGCGATGGAAATTCTGAAGAAACTAGATTCTGAAGATAGACTCCCATCTCCGTTTATCGATGGGAAGGAGGCGCCTAACAGTGGTCGGAAGAAGGGGCGTAGTGCACGGAGGAACTCCGTATAGTCGATCCTCTTCTCATTGGTGTTTGCTTACCTATCTGACTACAGCGATCGAACCAAGGATCATAACTCTCAGCTTTTTCAACATACACGGACATTGTAGAACACACTCATGTATTTACTATCATGGCACTGCTCTCAACAAGTAGAAATTTCCCTAGGCTTCATAGAGAAGTCGACCATGGACTTGGATGGCTACGGTCATCCGGGCCGGTCAATGACAGTTTGGGGTCTGTTCCAACTTTTAATGACAACCTCCATGTCCTCTGAACCCGACGACCGCACGGCACCACAATTCTCTGAATCCCTTGTCGACTTGAACCTATTGAAGGAGATTGGAAGAAAGGCACTAGTCGATGCTTTGAACTCCGTTTGTCGCGTCAAATCCGAGTCCTTTCTAGCATTGAATAGTGTGTAGGTGAATGGGGCAAAGACACTGGTTCTCGATCCTTCGCTAGCTGGGCCACTCGGCCTTGTAACAGAAGTGTCACTGCTGAAGGTATGGCAGCGAGTTGTTTCCTCGGTCTGATTTCTGAACCGAGCTTCCAGCATCATGGCGTAGACAAGATGTTTTGGTTAGAACCTGGTGCATTATCCTCGACAACAGCGAACATCGTATACTTATGTCGGCCTATGATAAAGTACGTCAAAATTATTGCTGGTATGTTCATGCTGTGCTTCTACGTCCGTCAATCTTGACTTTTTGTAGACCACATTAAACGTCACGCCAACGAGTCACGAAAGCACACATATACCTTATTGCTTGTCCCACGGATATCGACACTGATTACTCGTATACTTGAAGAAGAAGGAGTCCTTGGTGATATTACTATATCCTCGTACAACCTTCAGTTCATACCTTTGGCGGAGGACGTTGTATCCTTGGAGTACGACCATGCCTTCAAAGACCTTTGGGTGGTGCGTGTAACCTCCTAGAAGATGAACTTTACTAAAGCAAATCTCAGGATGGAGATGAGACTGTTATCTACGATTCTGCACAGGCATTAACCACATTTCAGAAGCTGTATGGACTGTTTCCACGCATAGTCGGGAAGGGGGATGGTGCTGCAGTGTGTACAGCTACCATCGCTAAGCTTCCAACAACCTGACCGCGATGTAGCGTCTAGCAACCCTGTTAACACGCGAAACTCCCAAGTCCTCCAACTCTTCCTCCCCCGACACACTTTTGACACCATCTGAGAAGATTGACTGTCTGGTCGTGTTGGATCGACGCGTTGACTTGATTACGCCCTTCTTGACACAACTCACATATGAAGGTCTTATCGACGAATTGATAGGCATCAAAAACTGTACGTTGCAGATCGAAAAAGGCTTGGTGAACGATGCTTAGAAACACTTCAGCGCACGTGGAACTCCCAGCTTCCCTCTTATCGCCGCCAGCTCCCCCAGCAGCGGTAGCTGCCGGTCCGTCGACCTCACCCCCTACTTCGAATCCACCATTGCCGTCCTTGAAGAAAGACGCGAAGAAGAAGCATCACTTGACGACTACAACAGACCCGCTCTTCGAAGAACTTAGGGATGTGAACTTTTCTGCTGTAGGCCGGAAGCTCAATAAAGTGGCTCGACGATTAGACGAAGACTACAAGGTAATTCGCACCACATCCTTGCCAGTGCTGCTCAGTCGAAGTGTCTTCCTCAGACCAATTTGCAATCAAAAACGGTTGCTCAATTGCGTGATTTCGTTGGCAAACTCGGCGGGCTCCAAACCGAACATCAATCTCTACGGCTTCGTGCGTGTCTTAAGTCAAAATCCTGATTCACTGTCACTCACAAAGCAAGCTAGATACTGGTCTCTCTGAGCTGCTCGTCCCATTGACTCGAACAGAGCAATTCAACAAGTCTCTGGAGATACAACAAAGTAAGTTCTACCTACGATCGACTTTTTTCTCCAGCCTGAACTGCACCACAGACCTTCTAGCTTCCTATGAAGTTTCTGCTCAGATCACCGCCATAGAAGAACTGATAGCACAGGGTACAGACATGCAGGTGGTCCTTAGGCTGTTGTGCCTCGCAAGTATCACCGCTGGCGGTATAAAAGCAAAAACGCTTGAAAATATCAAGCGCGAGATATTGCAGGTGTGTTCGAGAGACATCCTCCGTCAGAATTTAGCTGACAACCAATACCGTAGGCATATGGATACAGCTACCTGCCACTTTTACTCTCCCTCTCATCACCGTCACTTGGTATTCTATTACCAAACCCTCTCCCGGCAACAGCCCCGCCCAGCTTAGCAGTTTCGAAATATCCATTCACGGCGCTTCGCAAGTCTCTTCGCCTGCTCATCGACGACACTCCCGAGGGGATCGACGAAGTCGAGAATGATATCAGTTTCACATACTCGGGATATGCACCTATCAGCGTTCGTCTGGTGCAATGTGTCGCCCAGAAGGGAGGCGTCATAAGCAACCCTGCGGAGAAATCTGCGAGCGATGCTGATGGGAAGCGTGTTCCTCCACAAGGGAAAGTCCAAGCCCATCCAATTGTAGGTTGGAAGGGATTCGAGGACGTGGTCGCGGCGATACCAGGAGGAACCGTCGACATTGTACAGACAGGCACTGGACGAGCGCCGCCCATGGCTTCATTGCGTGAGTGTACACAAGCATCTGGGTGATTTCTCTAACATATTAGCAGCCCAACCTCGGGAGAAACCGACAACCACTGTTGTGTTTTTCCTGGGTGGGTGTACATACACAGAAATTGCCGCATTAAGATGGGTTGGGCGGCAAAACCGAGGTGAGTTCTTCTTCAGGCAAGTCTGGTGATTGCTGCTGATTTGGCGACGATGCAGGTCGGAAATTCTTGATAGCGACAACAGGGATAATCAGCGGTGCTAGCATTGTTGAGAGCATTGCAGGTGTCGCCAAGTCTGCGGGAGGCTCCAAGGCCGCTGTTATCTGACCGGGGGATACGTGGGTATGATCACTATGATGCATAAGAACAGTCGACAGAGATATAGATTGCTTCCCACACTATTGTGGAACCACCACATGGTCGAGGTTCAAAGGTTCACGTCAACGTTCTGGTTGATGAACAATACGGCGTGCGCCGTGACGCGACGCGTTTGTTTTATTTGGCTTCGGATCCGTGCGAGGTAAGGACCCCAGACACACACGGAGAACGCTACTTGGCAGGAACGCCTAACTTTTCAAGGAAAGTTGAATGCCTGATAGATGTGAGCATGTTTGTTGATGGTTTTGCAGTAGTAGCACGTAGTACGAAGGCCCACCGTGCCCTTATGTTCCTCCCTCCTTCTCTGTGGCAACAAGGATGGTCTGGCATGGTTTCCTCTCATTAGCTCTGTGGCTCTGAATGAGTCGGGCAATATCATGTCTTGAAGTCAAGACAGGCTTCATATACGACATGCAAACCTCAGGCTTCTTCTCATTCTGGCCCAAGATATCATGCTTGTCATGATTCTTCTCGGGGTCGAAATGGGAAGTAATAGGGGTGATCGGGGTCAGGTGTTTATTTCGATCGAAGCCCTGTCAGTTGCATGGGTCAAGTTATAAGTGCCGCCTGAACCAAAATGAGGCTCTGAACCTTTTCACCATCCCACCCACTTTCTCCTTTTTTCCGGATTTTCGTTTGGCACCAATTGTCGTGAGTACTTTTCCTCATTTCCTTTGATAATCGACCTCGGATGCTTGACCTCATGCCTAACGCGTTTATGCTCTTGTCAGCAACGCATTCATCCCAATAAAGGACGTGTTGTGCCACATCCCCCACTCTTCTAGCCCCTCTTCAACACACATAGTCCTGCACCATGGCCCCACGATCTGCGACTAAGGCTGCAGCGGAAAAACCAGCAAAAAAGAGTATGCATCTCAGTCCAGGACGCCGTTAGGCATCGGTGTTTACCCTCTTCTTTTTTTTTTTCCAGCGAAGTCTGGCGGAGGCGGCCGGAAAAAGCTCACAGCGTTCAACAAGTTCATGGTGAGTGCCCCGCCGCCGATCAAAAATTGTCCTTGATATTTCTTCCGTTCTAGCAAACCGAGATGGCGCGTCTCAAGGAAGATGAACCAGATATTACTCACCAGGAGAGGTATCTATGCGTCCTCATGCCATTTGCACGTACCTTGACCCGTTTGATTTTTTTCTTTTTCCAGGTTCAAAATGGCGACCTCGAACTGGAAGACGGCGAAAGAAAATCCTAACAAGGCGGCTTAAATTTCGATCCTTGATATCTTGTATCCCACCATCACAATCGGCGCCCTCCTCCTGTCCTTGCCACTCAGCGTCGCATATACCACCACGATCGTTACATCCCACCTGTTCTCAGCTTGCTTCCGACCTGCTCTCTGAATTATATGTTATTATTTTATCATACCTTCTTACCGTGTTCAATTTGTTGCCAACAAGCGTCTTCTTTGCTTCTGTGCGCCCGATCAGTCGATGTCGGGACCTACATACTGCCGTCCCACACGGGCAAGTCACTCCTCCAGGTCCAGTGCCATCTTGATCTCCTGCGAGGTCCATGCGAGCCAGTTACTTGCCAGTGTGGCTAGCTCCTCAGAACCAATACGGTGAACTATGATCATTACGGCGTGTTGTCATCATGTCAGTCGTTGCTCATGAATTGCTTCTAAGCTGGAGCGCAGTAATCTAATGACTGTTTAGGTGAGACTTCCGGCTCTATTTAATGCGTCAACTACCCAGCATGATAGACCGGTGACCGTCCCCTCTATGAGCAAGTATAATGAGTGTTCTCATAACGAATGGTAACGAGTCTACCAGCATGATACCATCTGTGGATATAACTGCTTGACGCGTGTGATACACGACAAATCCTCAGTGGACGCACGCATAACACGAGTTTCTCAGGTAAGTTTATGACATCTCAAAACTGGAAAGCCATAACCACCCAAGGGAGCTGCAAAGCGCTGTGGTCCCCGGAGTGGAGTTGGACCCCTATAGTATTGTCAATATATATTGTGCACGTGACTGCCTCGTGATAATGTCGCACTTTCGGGACGGTACTTGACAGAACGAGGACGCTCAGATCTTTCAGCCCTTTCCTTTATCTTTATAACTTCCCTTGGTCTTTTCTCTCCCTTTCAGTGCTATCCTTCTTGCTTTCTCTGTGTTCCTTCTGCCTCTCATCCTTGTGACCTCTTCCTTTCATACTAATCTCGCGAAATCGCAATTACCGAGGCTCTAACATGAGCCATGCACATGACATCGATAACGAGCAGCAGCTATTCCATTTCGACTCTTACGAGGAATCAGATTTGCTCCATTTCACTACTCCGATCGATGCCACTGCGCGGAAAGCCCTCGAACCTGGCCCCCAGATTTCTCATGATGATCCATCCACATCTGAGGAGACATGTACATGTGGGGTGACCACTCGGGAAGTGGATGAGAAGGGTAAAGGTGTGACGAAACCCATGCCAATCCGCGTTTCCTCAGCTGCCGTCCACGACCTGTTTGAAATGGAACACTCCACTTCCACGGCACCCTCGACGAGTGGCGACTCCTGCCGTTCATTGTTACTAACTCCTCTAACTCCTTCACCTGTTAATCAATACTCCTCATTCTACAGTGACACACAGCACTATCTCGTTTCCCCCATTATACAGGATGTGGGAGAGCCAAATTTCGAACCGTTCAGCGAATCACTATGGAAGGGCAAGGAGAAAGAACTTCCGCCCGTTTTGCCCCCTTTGACCTTTTCGCCAACTGAGTTATACAGTGCACCGTCCTTGTCCTCACCCTTCATGTCTTCCTCGCCGGGGCCCTCGTCTTACGCTTCTAGCTGCGGTCTGGCTCGCACCAATACTAATAACGAATGTCAGGCAGATTGCTGGGAAGACCTGCCTTCCGTTCCACTGATCGCTCCAAGTGCCCGTGAAGACATCTCCCCTTGTCTGAAGCGTATCCCATCTCGTCGCCGATCTCTTTCCAGCCTTTCAGTTCGCTCTGAACGATCTCTTGCGATGTCACAGATCAAGTTGAAGCCCGCATTTTCCCGTACTAGCAGTAATCTAGCTCGCAAACTCCTGTTCAGGAAAACAGATGCGGAGATTCCCCGCCCAGACTTTATAAAAGGTCTACCAATTGACGGTGGGGAATTCATTGGCACAGGCAGTTCTCCTGACCCATGGCATACTGGGCTGAAAGTCGACGAAATAGATGCTACCATTTCTCGATTATCAAACCTTCACATCCACGACATCAATTCGAGGCCGGCAAACATATTCTATCACAGTGCGACACCTCTCAGGCACAAAGGGCGCTCGAACTCTTCCCCTTTCCCCTTATCAGCTCTTGATTATGTCCCTTTATCATCGACGGATATATTCACCCCATTCCCTGTCGTCATAAGGAATTACTTTGAAGATGTACTTCCACGAGAACTTCGCTTGCAAATATTCGAGGCTTTGTTGGCCCTACACGAGGCTGATCACCTTCGTTGCATGGTCGATGAACACTGGAGCGTGGCGAAAGCATCGTCGTCGAAGAACAGGTGGGTGGGTCGAGATAGGGGTATTCGCGAGCTCATGAAGCTGAGCAGGGTAGGTTTACCATCCCCTACCACCATGATTACAATGTTTTAACTTGCACCATCAGGTTTCGAAATCTTGGCAGGCGCTCGCTTTTGATGGTCAATTGTGGGCTGACCTCGACCTCCGCTCATTCCCTAGCATTCCTGAATCACTTGTTCTGCGTCTTATGGCTACTGGCGGCCAATGTTGCAGGGCTCTAGACATTTCAGGCCATGCCCACATCTCCGCCGAGACTCTTCTAGATATGGCGGACCATTTCTGCGTGAACTCCAGCCCTGACATAGATTCTCTATGCTACACCCAGCTGACAGTCATCAATCTTCAAGGCTGCTCCTCCTTGACAACACGATCCCTTCACCACCTCCTCGTACGATCCCGCTCCTTGCAGAGGCTATGCGTCAAGGGTCTTGCATCTGTCACAAACACGACCTGCAATATACTATCGACCTATTCCACCCAGCTCGTTTCTTTGGATGTCAGCAGGTGCCTAAACATAGATGCGGTGGGCATTAGAAGCATTGCAACTGCTGCCATAGATCGAGGGGAGCATCTTTTGCTCAAGGAACTGCGGATGTCCGGTCTGAAGAACATAGATGATGAAACTATGGCGGCTCTTGGCCGCGTCACACCGTTCCTAGAGGTGTTGGATTTGAGCTATGCGCGCCAGCTGCACAACTCCGCGATGGAGGTTTTCGTGGCGTGCGAGACCGACCCATGTTTAGGTGTGGAGACTATCCTTGTATCCCCAAGAGACGTTGGTAGGGAATCCAGCGAACCCAAGTTCAGGCGCCGTGTGACACGCTTGCGCCATCTATCACTGTCTCACTGTCTCTTGCTTACGGATGACGTATGTTCCAACCTCGCATACTCCGTCCCACGTCTGGAGTTCCTGGAGCTGGCCGGCATCGGCGCTGAGCTCAAGGACGACGGCCTCGTCCGTCTCTTCAAGACCACCCCATACATCCGCAGTCTCGACCTCGAGGATGCTTCGCACATCACCGATGCAGTCCTCGTCGCCATCACACCCGGCATCATCACCCAGCCGCGTCTCGCCTCCATGGCGCCTGACCCGGGCCATGCCTTGGTACAGCTCAACATCTCCTTTGCTACGGAAGTCACCGACGACGCTCTCTTGACGCTCATGCGCGCATGCACACACCTGAAGCATCTCGAGGCCGACAACACCCGGATCAGCAGCACAGTGCTGAAGGAGTTCGTACGACAGTGCAGGAAGCGGAAGATGGAGAACGCGAAAGCAGTTGTAGTGGATTGCCGGGGGGTCTCGGACAGCACGGTGAAGGACCTGTCGGGGTTGACGCGGCCGAGGATGGGCTGGCGAGCATACGAATCCCGGAAGCTCATGTATCTGGACACACGGGATGGCAATGCGGATGAATTGAAGATTGGGCAGGACGAGTGTGATGAGATGCGGGTGGTGTTGAAGTCGTTTTATTCGTGGCAGAATGTGGATGCGGTCAAGGCTGTGAGGGAGAAGAGGCGCAAGGTGTCGAAGCGGGCGTCTAGCGGGAGCGGCTCTGAATTGGACGACGGCTCTGGGCGGGCGCTACGATGGTGGTCTCCCGGAGGGCGAAGATCGCCACGATCTGGCAGAAGCTCGCCACTGAACATTGGTGATAGTGATGGGTGTAGACTGATGTAACTTGCTGTAAGACAATCATTGTTGTACAAATTTTTCTCTGATCTCTCCAGGTGTATATTGTATTTCATTTCGCTACTCTTCCTCCCCACTGCTTCTCTTTCCACTCACGACCACAACAGATCATGAACTTGTACTACTTACCACTCACTTCATTGACACAAACACACAACAATCCAACAACCTATCATCTTGTACGAATTACTTTGCAATGTATGACAATCGAGTGTGTAGCTGTCTACTGGTGTAGACGAATGTTCATCGATTGAAAGCTAGTAGGACATGAAAAGCGACAAAGATCATTCAAAGCTCAGCTCGTGACCGATTTTCTGCTTTTCTTCTTTGCCTTCTTTGGCTTTTTCGCCTCTTCAGATCCTAGTGTGGAAAATTGTTTCGCATCGGTATTGCTTGATATGCCTGTTCCCGGTCCAGGAGTACCAGTAGTAGAGTCAGTTGCCACATCGTCCAGGGCCCGTTTTTTGCTATGCCTAGCTAGAGGATCCGGGGTTGATGTCTGGCTGGGAGGGGCATTTGCTGGGTTCGAAGGGTGCTCATCGCCATAGCCTGAGAGTTTTTTGTTTAAGATGATATAAGGTTGCGCTGAATGAGGGTAAGGTACCTGCAAATGGATCGATAGCAGGCCGTCTACGCTTAGAAGTGCCATACGATATCGGTTCGTTGCCTGTGGAGGGGACCTCTTTGGCTTTTCCTTTTGTTTTCTTGGGCTTCGACACGGCGGTGTCGACATCCATACTCTCGTCCTCGGCACCATCAAATACTTCCAGCTCATCCTCTTCGCTTTCCTGCGCGTCTTGCTCCTTCAGCCTCTTCTCGTATAGCTGCCGCTCGAGCATCTTGCTTGTTATCTTAGCCTGCACCCGGGCCGAGGATGAGGGTTCGGGTGTCTCGTCAACCGGTGTCTTCCGATATGTTGCTTGGGTGATAGCATGTTTAATAAAACGCTGCGCAGCGCCCTTGTCTATTTCTGTCCGTTCTTCCCAGAGTATATGTATTTTAGTTTTGGTTGTGAAAGCGGGAAAGGCCGTACTGGTTGGCGGATTCTCGGCATTAGAAATTTTGTTGAAGTACTCCTTTATTCGATCCTAGGACACTGGATCAGGTGGAAGAGCCATCTGATAGTTATCACCGCGTACCAATTCTGGGACCACAGGGTGTGTTTTCGGGTCGATACCCCTCGATTTGAGGTAAACTAAGGATCGGATTAGATCAAATAACGGGAGAGTAGGTAGAGCGCACGTACTGAACACGAGGTCGTATACTAGATACGGCAGAACTGTTTGTAGTTTAGCTTGCTGGATCGTTTCAAGAGCGACAATCGACTCGGGGAGGGTTTGGGAAAAAAGTGGTTCCAGCATTGCTTCAAGGTCATCAAAAGAGGAGGACAAGGTGTCCAGCTTTGCTTTTGCTCGTTCCGTCTGGCTGGTCATGGTGGTTCAATGAAAACTGAAGCTCTCGTCCGAACCGGAAATAAATGATTTTGACACTGGAAATAAATAACGGCAAATACGCTACTTGCAATGGTCAGTCATTCTCGAAGTCCATAGATCTCCTGTTTTGAGCTGACCTGGATGCAATTGACAGTCTTCTGAGCTACGATACACTGCAAATACGCAGTTGGAGCATCGTGAGTACTTCTATCAGGTTTTCCAATTACCAACACCAACAGCAATCTGCCTTTTTGTAGTTCATGCGCGTTACACTGGTACAGGTATGCTGTCGTATCCTCCCACGCAGCAGTAAAACTCACAGGCCCATAGGACATGCGGACTTGACAAAATAGTATGTCGAAAGTCTCTACCTCGTGGTAATTAGCAGGTGCTAATGTCTGCACAGTGACTGGCTTACCCACCAACATCGGGATACTCTGGCTTCCATTGTGGGTCACCCTACACTCACGTCCTACCTGGCTATCGCAGATGGTGAGGCAATAGGACGTGTCAAGTTTGAAATGACCGAGGTTCGTCCTGTCTTTCACAGGGACATGTGGAGTATTTCTGACTCATGCCGCTGTAGCGTATGCTGCAGCCCTGCGGGCCGCCACCTCGTAAAGACGAAGACTGAACCTGGCTATATACTTATGTAGCAATATGTTTTGTGGCAATGTTAAATGTATGACATCTGGCCGGTGTATCAAGTCAAAGACGACATCGGACGGACGCGGGGTGAACGATTGATCGAACGATCGGGTTAACGCAGGTCCCAAGGTTAAGCGACCCTTTTGGAGTGATTCAGATAATCAGATTAGTGATGGGAGATGAGCACATCAGAAACTGTCTTATAACTGCGGCGCTCAACCCGACCCACCATCCAAATGGACATCCGATAACCGGAGTCAAGTACTTGGAGTCGGTTGTCAATGCTATCGCCCTCTATATGCTATCAGGGTCACTTACTTCAATCCTTTCGCCCACCACTCCCGCTTTTACTTGCCATTGTCCGCTTATAAAGACTCTGTAAGGACAAGGACACAAAGAGCCCTGGCCACGACCTACCCGACTAGTAGCTCCGCACGCTTTGCCACTTGCTATATAATCAGTTTCGTTGGCAATGGCCTCAACATGTACAGCCCGGCCGGTTTCACTGATACAACCATCATCCTCGTCGAGGCCGACTTCTTCTTCGGTCGATCATCTAGCACCCTTACGATCGCTTTCACCACCTGGGTCGGGTCACTACAGTCTAAGACGACTCTCGCATATTTCTGAGCTGCCACCGGAGGAAGATCTCGTCCTAGCCCGTTCGCACTCAATCCTTCGATCAACATCCTTTTCTAGCATGGGTTTTGGTTTTAAAGAGAAAATCAGGGAGAAGGAGAATAGTCGTCCTGGGAAGATGGTTGACCATGGCAATCCTGCGTCTTCGGGTTCGAAGACCGTCCCACCATCTACCGTCCGTTTCAAAGAACGACCTACTTCATCACATGGTCTGTTTACCCTGCACAAGTCGAAGGGTCTGAAAAAGAAAAGATCCCTGGCATCGCTCCTCTCCGAACCAGCATCTGCTGAAGCCGACCAAGCCCCACCACGAGCTTCCAGGACGCATTCCTCGGAGGCAGCGTCCTCGTCACACCTAGTTTTACCTCCATCGTCTTCACTGTCAGCCGCCAAAGAAAAGGCTTTAAGAGCAGCGGAGCAAAACCTACGGAAGGAGGAGTACAGACAACTCCAACTTCACGGCCCCAAACCCAAACCACTCGTTATAAGCGGCAAAAAAAACATGTGGGCAAAGCGTCATAATATGAAGGTCTATCGTAACAACCAGGCTACCTACATGCAAGCATATGACCCCATCCTCCTAGAAAAGTATGTGATCGCCGCCTTCATGTCAGCCACTCCTTTACTCAACTCCTGAATTTCCAGCGACCGACACATGGATCTCCTGTTGCGTCACCTGAATCCCCTAGAGAATCCGTCCTTCCATGATTATGGACGAAAGGTGCCGTTTTACGTGCTCGATGTAGGATGTGGCTCTGGTCATTGGCTATTGGAGGCTGTCAACTGTTGGAGATCTTCAATAACTGGTTTTGACATGGTAGACATCTTAATCCCCGAAGCGCGAAATCACGACAACATCTCGTTTGTTCGAGGAAACTTGTACGCCTTTATTTGATTTTCTAAAGTCACACCACTGACCTACTTGACAGCCTACGCAGCGCGTGGCCGTTTACGGAAAAATCGTTCGACCTTGTGCGGATGGCCAATCTCTCTCTCTGTATTCCGTACGACAAATGGGAGATGGTCCTGGCCGAAGTGCACCGCATACTCACAATCGATGGCAGACTTGAGCTCATCGACGACCAAATATTTTTCCCCTATGCGCCGCAACCCATGACACGGCCAACATCGATTTCGCTGCCTACTATAAAACCTCCGGTTCTCATCAGAGGAATTTCCTTCTTCGACATGGACAACAATGAAGGGGCTGACGAAGATGGTGACACTGATTCCATGAACACCACATCGACACTCATCGACGATGGAGATAGTTCACCCCTCCACGAAACCCGGAAACGGTCGTCTATCTCACAATTGGATGCGCATAGCAGCATGGAAAGACCCTTGCGAACCACACCAGCATCACTAGCCTTTGATGATCCCAATACCCCAACCCTAGCAGCGACGGTAAAGCCTGCTGACACAGCCCGCCCGTCGGAATGGAGTCTTGACGCAACCGCTTGCAGGGACATGGAGACTGTTTTTCAAAATATGCTTAACAAGAAATATCGCGTCCACTCACGCCCATCAGAGTTTATCGTCAACGTTATGCAGACTGTATTCGGGAACGGGGAGAAGCTGAAAAGTTATCATTTGAAGTTGGCACCCAAAGACGCAGCGACCGAATATGGGCCCAGCAGTGGGAATGTCAGCGCGACAGGCAGCATGGAGGATGGTGACAAGGAGGAATCGAGTGCGGAATCGAAGACAGTTGGCCATAGAATCAACGAGATCACAAAACCGTGGTTCACCGCCGACGCCGACAAGGAGGAGAAGAAGCGTCTTAAAAAGCTCAACAAAAGCTTGACGCTGACGACGGATGTGTCCTTTCCACAACCCGATACACGAGTTCCAGAAGGTCTCAGCGCGAAAGCGGCGGACCGTCTTGGTATTCGCGACGAGATTCCCAAAGTCGTTTCTCGCATTCCGGAAAACGTCAGTGCGAAAGCCGCTCATCGACTCGGTATTCCTATGACCGCCGAATCGAAGCGTCAAGCGTCATCGCGGTCACCGTCTCCTGCTCCTGAAGCCCTGGCAGAGAAACTAGCAGCGCCTTCATTTGCCCCTTCCCCCGCTCCGATCGCATCCGTAGTTTCCCCTCCTGTGTCCGAAAGGACGAGTCAGCATAGCTCAGTCGGTTCTCCCACCGAAAGTAGGCTCAGTGCCAAGGCGGCGCATCGTCTCGGTATCTCTTACTCGGCATTGACTGAAGCAGCAGCCTCAGTGAAGGCCTCTTCCCGTCGTCCACAGTCATCTTCGTCGACACTGGTCTCGAATCCCTTGGCCCCTTACCAATCTCCTGGACTGATTGTTTCGCCTTCAAGGTGCAGTTCTTCAAAGTCCACGTTCATTCCGCTGTCTCCTACCGAACTCGAGATGCATGCCTGCAAATACGTTCATACGCTTATCGGCTGCAAACCGGCACTTGCGGAGTACATTGCGTCTTTCCTCGACGAAGATGGAAACAGGATTGAGAGCGACGAGGACTTTGACCAGGCAATTTGGGATTATGAATGGTGATTACTCTCATTCTTTTTCCTCGCCTTATCAAATGCATGACTGATCTGATTTCCCCAGTTTCCGCCGACGCCGCTTTAACTGGCCATCTGAGATTCCCGACTCCTGGGATACCGACCCGGATACCGATGCTCCTGAAGCGGCACCCACCTTCAAATCCGTCGACAGACCCAAATCTGCCACCTTCCGTAACTCAATGATTTCCGATGCAGCATGGGCATCTCCGATTGACGTATCTGAGCCGTCGTCGGCCCAGCCGTATAAGCACGAGGAGCTCACACATGTCCGGACAGTCCGTGTATACGAAGCCACCAAGACGGGAGAATACTCCCTGTCCACGCTGCAGTTTCCTCGATCCCCTCCGCCAAGTCCCCCGCGCTAGGTTTACGCCCCATTTCACGAACCGATGTTTAACAATCCACTGTATCCATATTGCATATCAGGTTACCCTAAATTACTGTACGTCCTTGCTTGTTTGTTGTCTCTACCTCTCCATCCACACACATTCTAGTATCATCGTTTACAATTAATTGCTCCTATAAATATCTATCTTGTAGAACTACCGCTATTTGATTCCAGGCCATGTTTGTTGTCTTTTACATTGCATGGTTTACATTACTATACCATCGCATCATTGTAATCCTACTACTATTATGTATAATGAAGTGAACGAATATCATACTCTCATCCAGCGCCATTGACGGTACTTACTGTATACAGCGTGCTTCAATGGTCCTCCTCGATCCACTAGCATCACATGATCAAGCTTGCGCGTCTCTTGCCAGTGACTTCTTGAAGTTACGTCTCCGTCTTCCCTTATTGATTTGACCACCAATTTTTCAATTGTACAACACACCATGACACAGGTCTTCGTGCAGACGTTCACTCATTTAAAGGATCGACCAAAGGCCGATCGTGCTCTTGCAATGCTTCAAAAGATCGCGTCGCTCGTAAAGCCAATTATGCGGAAGCATGTTTGGAATCTTCCAGTACTGGCAGAGTTCTTTCCAGATAATCCAAGCCTCCTAGGTTGGTCGATGTATTTGCACATATCCCTATCTGCAAGATGTCTGACGCTTAAACACCAGGCCTCAGTATGGAATTCTTTTCCTGACTTTCCAGACGCGTAACTCACTTATGTTACAAAGACGTGAATATGGGGCAGAAGATCTGCCTAAGATTGCGTCTAGCACATGCGCCCGACACATTTCATGACGAAGAAGACGTTGTACAGACAATGCTTCACGAGGTCAGCGGCGCTCAACGATGTTGACTTGATACTACACAAATTCTCATATGGTCTCCTCAGCTCACTCATAATGTACATGGCCCTCACGATGAGAAATTTTACAAGTTCCTTTCCGGACTCCAAGACGAATACGACGCCCTCCAGCGATCTGGGTATGCCGGCGAGGGATTCTTCTCGGAAGGGCACCGCGTAGGTGCTAACGTATCTCATGATCTGCCTCCCCACTTGGCACGTTCGAAAGCCCTCGAAGCTGCTGAGAAGCGCAGGCAGACTTCCCGTGTTCTCGGCAGCGGTGGGAGACTGGGTGGGAGACTCAATACGAAGGGTCTGAGCTCCAGAGAGCTCGCTGCTCAGGTATACGTCCGCAATGCATGCCTGACAAGTTATCATTCACACTATTTTTCCAAGGCTGCTGAGCGTAGAGCGCGCGACGAGAAATCTTGTGCGTCTGGAGCACTGGCTAACCGCGAAGCTGAAAAGGCTGCAAAAGAGAGTGTCGAGGATCACGTTATCGACCTTACTATGGACGACTCCGATTCTGAAGAAGTGCTTACGATTGGTCAGAAAGCGCCTCTAGCTGGGTCATCGAAGGTAGCTATTCCTCGGACTAGGCAGACATCTGCATCGACTTCTACCAAGCTGAGCTCTATGTCGACATCTACGTTAACCACTGGCGCTTCTGGACCATCGAAGCAAAATCATATCCCTCCCACAGCCCCTGCTCTCGCTTTCTCTGAGTGGTCATGTTCAGTGTGTACACTGCTTAACGGCCCAGTGGCTTTGCAGTGCGAGGCATGCTTTACGGTGAGGCCTCCTGATCGGAGCTTGGGATGGGTGTGCTTGTCATGTGGTGAAGCCGGTATACCCCATGAGCGTTGGATGTGTCAATTATGTGGTACGGTGAAGACGAGCAGTTGATGAGGTCCTTAGCTACATGGACTTGATCAGGCATTTTCAGGTTGGAGGATGGAATACACACATATCGCACGTCATAATGTAATTTGAAATATCTTAATGTTTTCCCCAGCATTATTATCTATATCTTGCATGAATGGTGTCCCTTCGGCTTCGGTGTGTAGCGCTACCACTTGAAGGCCCTCTCCTGAATTTCGCAGTCAGGTCAGTGGGAGACAGGAAACATCGACGCAACGCACTTTGGACAGAATGCACAAACTGATCAAAGGTTTCCTTGTTTCTGATCGTCGCCGCAATGAGTGCAGTTTTTAGTGACCCCGCAGGTCCAGGTTGCAGAGCAAGACGAAGAACCCCAGTCAATGCCGGTATTAAGGACGGGTCGAAGATCTATGAATTTCTGCTTATATCGTTGAGAATGGATCCACAAAAACATGGATCGTACAATATCAGCACCCAATATCAAATCTGCGTCTATTGCACCTTGTATTAGTGATTTTAGAGGGGCAATTCGTGAGGGATCTTGTGAGTCGGCCCAATCCAAGAAACGATAGTTGATATTAGCGCTCGGGAAGGGTCGGTCTTCAAGCAGGCAAAGGAGTGAGACGACGGTGGAAACTCGAAACTCGAATGTGACGTACTGCATGGCAGTTGAACGTTGTCCCGACATCTTGTAAGAACGTTTTCATTGACATCCGTTAACCAAAGAGATGAGCATGGTGCGTCAGGCATTGCTGATCGTTGCAGCCGCGACACAATAATTCCCAGAAACCCGGTCCCTGAACCCAACTCAAGGATTCGCTTGTTTTTCACGAAGTCTTTGTATGTCTCATATCAGAAACTTCGAACAACCTTTGCGATTGAAATATGATCTTACTTGGGTGCTCTGTGAGATATCGGGATAGCACAAAACTGGCAAGCCACGTCCGTAAACCTGTCGTTCCGCTCTCAATTGTGGTTCGCGATTCGAGTAAAGTAACAGTTTCATATTGCTCCAGGTGAATTAGCCCAGACGAAGGCAGGTCATTTTGTATACCATTCCGCCGTGTATGTTCAGGGAGTTGCCAGAAATGAGTGATATATGATGGCGCTGGAGGTTTTTGTAGGGGAAGGCATTGCAGACGCACTTGGTTGAGATGACCAGGTTGTGCAGATCCAAGAGCACTGCACTTGGGATTGGCTACACAGATGGAGGCACTTAGAGGGATACATACGGTCCGGAAGAAGGCAACAGTGCCAGGTAATGCTCATAAATGCGAGGGTCAATTTCAAAGTCCTGCAGAAGAAAATTATGCAACACATGGGTTCAATCGCATATGTACATGCCTCCATAGGGGTCATATCCTCTAAACGGTGGATTGCCCATTTCCAGAACACCTTCTGATACTGCGCAGACGGTGGGTATTGAAGGAGATGAGGGTTGAGAAGAATTCGTTCAAGAAAAAAAGCGTGCACGGCGAGGAAGGATAGATCCTTCGGAAAGCAAATCTTGTTTGGGGGTATCAGAGAGGCGAATGCACGTAGAACGTCGAAATGTTCCATCCTGAGAGCCATCGCAGTGAGCAGTGAGTTCACAAACACTCTCGACTCAACCAACTAACTTGAGGCCGGCCATGAAGTTAATCCACGTGACCGCATCAAAAATCCTTCAATTTTCTTTTGTCAACGAGTAGCCATGTTCTCCCATCTTCGCCTTGCACGAAAATGTGTCGGAACATGTTCGCGGCCATCTCCTCGTATCTGTGCTCAACGTAGCATTTCATATACCCATTCAATACGCTCAGAACTTGCCCCTGAGCCCCCTTCTGAAGCAGAACTCCAGAATCCCGTCGAACAGATATTCGAGAAGCTGGAGTCTACGCCAGAAGAAAACAGGCAGCCGGAGACCTATAATGAATTTATGGCGTCCATCGGCGAGAATTTCAGAGAGGCTGACGCACCGAACAAATGGCTTGGTGCTGGAGTAGTTGAGTTCGTTCCTCTTCGTTTTGCTTCCTTCACTCAACAACCAACTCAAAATTTCCTCCAGCCATTTCCGATGAATCCTTCCTTCAAGCCCCCAGCGCCAGTTTCGGATGACGTGCGGTCGATGATCTATCGCAGTTACATGTTGGACCCCGTGAAGAACAATGTTCGGGCATTGTCCCAACGGTATCACCTGAGCCTGAAGCGTATCGATGCGATACTGCGGCTGAAAGGCATGGAGGAAGATTGGATCAAGGTTAGTGTCACGGTTCAGTTAAGCCGCGTCGCGGCTACTCTTCAATGATGTTTTTCAACGATTAGTCTTTAAGACACCTTACGGTCATGGTTAAAATCACCATTTTATGGCTTCCTGAACTTTCTCCACATGCTCATTATCCTGGCGTCTCGATTACTGATTCTCGTCATTTTCCAGGTACTCGTGAAACTCTCTTGCGTCCGCCCACCCACTGACTTTCTTTCCATGACTTTCCCTGCTCATGCAGAAGGTTAGTACATTTCTCTCGGTGCATACACGTCTTGTGCAGGCTTTCTGAGATGAGATCTTAAAATATCCATTCGCGAAATGGAAGACATCTGAGGTGCCTTACATCACCCAGTCTCTGGTTATAAACCGTTTTGCAACCTCATCTGATCCCCTTGTCGTTGTATTGTCGTAACATCTTTTTCTAACCATTCATCGCATTTCAGGGTAAAACTCTTCAAACAGGCTTCCTTTTTGGCATGGAGAGAATCCTTGGGGTCGACTCCTCCGACGTTCGGGTGTCAGCTGATCTTAGGACCGATGCTCACGAAGCAGATCTTCTCGAGCAGGAGGAACAGCGTGACGCTGCTCGACAACGTTATCAACAACAATATTGGGAGTCTGTACCCGAAGACGGTCGAGTAAGTTTCTGTGAGATTCCTGATATCCTCCATTGGTTTAATCGAGCTACACCCAGGAACCAATTGTTCCAGCCTCCCTTGAGTACGCTAAAGCAGCAGCCAAGCGACATGCTAAGGCTCAGGAGGCGTACAAGTCGAATCGCAAATTCATGCCTCGCATCAAGGATGGTACGACTCGAGCCCCCAAAGAGAAAGTGCAGCTCGTCACCAAACCTGGCCGACCGCCTGTCAAGTTTGTTGATGTCGGAGGCCACTTCATCGAAGTGGATGAGCGTCTCCGACGCATTGCCGAGTCGGAACGCAGGGCGAAAATCAAGGTAAGGAGGGCTGAGGAAAAGCAGGCTGCCGTTTCGGAGCGAAGGGCGGCGAGCAGTTGAGGACAATTTCAATAACTACTCCCTTTTACATGTCGTACTGTTTACCTTTAATCATAGTAGTTCCTGCGTACCGTGACATAAATTTTGTCGGTTTGAGTGTTGATTTCAGCCCCCTCTTCGAAATACGAAACCTAACATTTGCGAGGAAGTCATCATTTACACAGAACATCATTGACAAGAGGTGTTGTGTTACTTTGAGACCGTAATTCGTAATCGGTCGGTGGCTTGAGCCTTGAATGACGGTGCGTTGCGCTCCACTATCCAATCACTATCACTATATGTGTTGCCTCCGTGGCGCAATATCGATGATTTGTTCACTATCCTTTTTTTTAAAACCTTGTGTGGAAAATATTCTTTCGAATCCGCACGTTCATTGCGGAAACCTATCCGGATAGAAAAGCTATGGGCTCTAGCACGATAGGAAAATCCACGATGAAGTGCAGCTCTGCTATCGCGGACAATATGAAGACCAGTTGGACTGCCACTCGCAAGTTACAATACCAGGTGCTACTCTATGAGAGTTGCGACGGTTTCGATGAGGATTTGATATCAATCAATATACATGAAGGACTTGTTGCTCGAGTACACCGGATTCTCCCAGGTTCGAAAGTTCAGACCAATGCCTGCCAGGAGCATAACACTAG
The DNA here is from genome assembly GCA_018851285.1 of Lyophyllum semitale. Lineage (NCBI taxonomy): Eukaryota > Fungi > Basidiomycota > Agaricomycetes > Agaricales > Lyophyllaceae > Lyophyllum > Lyophyllum semitale. The sequence continues at coordinate 12,084 of JABCKH010007688.1, read as the reverse complement.
TTGGTGAATTTGAAGGTTGACTTCATTGCAGCTCTGTAGAGAGATATTTCAGTCAGATGGTCGTCCGATGAAAACTTCAAAAAGCAGAGCGTACAGATCTCTGTCGCCAAGCGGGGCGTACGTCGGGCGTGTCCACGGTCCAGGAAGTGGTGCATGAGTTCTCGAAGCCTCTGATTTCCTTGTACACTATCTTCATAGAATGTGCCGGGACCCCAACAATAGACGCCTCCCCAAGGGATCCAGCTGTAGATTTTCTGCAAGGATGGCGTCTCCATCACTTCCACGACGATGTTGTCGTCGATGCAGTAAAATGGTTGTTGGACGTAGAGGACGTCTAAGTGCGGTGCACGAAGCAGGGCGAGTAACAGTTGCCTGGCAAGAATTCTATGGAGTGCAAGATCGCCTGCTCTGATACTCAACCACTTGCGATCATCCCAAGGATGATCGAACGATCTCTAAGGACCGATCGAACGCCGATTATTCAATGAATATCAGGTATTGCAATTGGCGACTGACCATATTTGACCAAGCACCCATTATGCATTTATTCAACGCCTCGCAGACGGACTGTACCCCAAGGTTACAGGAGAACTTATGATCGCGCACGACGACGTGTATGGGATTGATGAGCTCGAGACAGGCAGAGAGCCCGATTGCGGACCTTTGTGGGGCCCTATAAGGATACTTTTCGGCGACTGGCCATACATTCCTTCAATGTGGAGTTTCGAGAGCCGATAGATCCGTGTTGACGCAGTATGTAGGCAAATGCTCTGCTCTGCGCCGCATATTCCAACTGATATGCGAAGGGAGTGCCTACACGCAGCCATGTTTTGCACACGAGAAGCAGAGCGTTCGCCTCAGCAAGGTGCCAACGAAGGATCTCTGGGGAGGGATGTGCGAACGCGTCGTAATCGACATCAAAGCAGAACTGAAGCACTTCGTGAAGCAGTTCCTGGGGAAGGAGGGATGTCATGTATCTGTACTAGGACTCGAGTACGCGATTGTACCAGTAAAATTGAGCGGTTTGGGTGCAAAACGTGATGAACAATCAAAGACAAGCAACACGTGTCCATATTCGGATGCAAGTCAAGTTGAACACACAAAGGTATTTTTGGGAGCGCTCAAGGGTGTCATGTTCGATGCTAGATACTCCTGTTGCTCTACTGACCGCGGTGTTTGAGTGGCATGCGCAGTAACAGGATTGTTTCGGTCACTTATAGCCTCAGTGAATCCTAACGACTCCCTACGACTCCACGCTCATTCCCTACGGGGCTCCTAGAAAAGGTAGTAAAGTAGTCTAGACTCGGAAAAGTGTAATTTTTCGCGCGTTTGAACTAGTAAAAATGTGTTGCTGCATTCAGCATAGGCTAACCGGAGCTGAGCGAAATTTAAATAGAGTGAGATTTACGGTGGACACCACATACAAGTGTCTAAATTTTTCCCACTCAGTAAGCGAACCGGAAATCCATGCGTTTATTCCCTTCGTCCTTCGTTGTTTCCACGTATTCTCTTTGTTCCTAGAGAGAGGAAGTAAGTTGAGGGGTGGGAACGACGGGACAAGCATGTTCAATATTACGTTACCTTCGCTGTCCAGGAATTCCAAAGTTTATCTCGTCGGGCGTTAAGCGTACGATAGAAGAAGAACGTCAAGATGTATAAGGCAATATTCATGGATGCAATAGCGATAAGAGTGCGGTTTCCGCGTTTATCTGGGTGCTAAACTCAGCCTTGGCCCTTTGGTGCGACGGATGCAGACCAGAACAAGTGACTCACAGAGTGGCTATTTAGGTTCGTCAAACCGTTAGCTGTTGACCAAATAAAAAGTAAACGGGTTAACTGGAGAACTGACCTTATCATCTTTTCGGTAAATATTGGCCTATCACATACACATCAATCTCAGAGCGCATTCGGTATCAACGAGCTCTCACATAAACAATGGCTCCGGCCTGGACAAACATATTATAGACGCTGGTTATGGATGACCCGGGTGAGAAAGAGCCCGAATTGACATTATGACTTTACCTCGCAGATATGGTCCTGGAATATAAAAGGATAAGTTATATGACAGCACAAATATAGCTGAAAGGAATCATTTACCTCGTCCGCACACTATACGAATTTCTTGAAGCCCACGCAACTTGAATAGGGTGTACGTAGGGGAAGCCAGTGATAAGTGTAACAACCACGAAGTAAACCCACTGCGACGTCCCCTGGTTAAATGTGTATAACGCAATGAGTAGCGGGAGCGCCCAGAGTTGCAGGATAATCGTTGCTGCGACGCGGCTGTTGGCGATCTCACTGAAATAAGCCGTGGCCAGAAGCATGATCATGCCGATGACGGTGGAGGGGATCGACAAGAGATTTGTCTCTGTAGTGTTGAAGCCGAGGTTGCGGAGAGACAGTGTCAGATATGTCTGTGGGGGGCCCACCGGCACTACAAGAATTGAAAGGGGATCCTTCGATGAAAATGCCGCAGACTTACACATATGAACAAGCCCAAGAATATAGATCGGCCACATCCGCCAGTCCTTCAATGTTTGGAAAATCATCCTTAAGCTAAGCCCTTCCCGATTGTGCATGTCAGACTTCGAGGGATCGTCTCGAAGAACTCGGTTAACCATTATGGTCTCCTCTCTTGAAAAGAGCCATCAGACGAAGAAAAGCACCCGCATAATAAAAAATCATCACCTTTCGCTGAACCAGCCGTTGGGTCGGTACCAGGCCTTCGTCTGCGTTGGTCCAGCAGGCATGAGGAACCAGGCAGCAACACCAACACCGAAGGTTAACAGGCCCTCAATCAGGAATAAATACCGCCAACCCTCCTTGCCATGAACACCTCGAAGACGGAGGATTCCTGTCGCAAGGAATGCACTGACGATATGGGAGGCATAGTTGGACACCCAGAAGAAGGCTAGTCTGATGGGTACTATAAGGTAAGCATACCTATGAGACTAACAAACGACGGTAAGAGGTATGAACGCGTACATTCCGACTTCGTATAGAAATACGAGAGGTAGAGAACGATGTCGGGTATGAATCCACCCTGCATAAAGCCTAGCAGAGCTCTGGTACAATGATGAGTGGGGTACTGGCGTCCCAGTGGTAAGCGAACGTCCACGAACCTGGTGGCAAGGAAGGACGATCTTCCTGTAAGCCAAAACTGGCTGAAGGAGACGACACTCCATAGCAGCATCTGGGTACAATCTAGTCATCAGAACTACATGTCTTGAAAAGTAAAGTTGCACCGACCTGCATAGGGACCCAGGTGTCGGGCCCAATACGTTTCGAGATTAGCTGGGACGGCAGTTCTGCAGATAAATACCCTCAGTAATTACTCAAAAGTTAGGCCGGCAATTCAAAGATAACACTAACCCGCAATCAAGAACGTTAGTCTGAAGATAGTATTACCGAGGTTGAAGTCGTTGGTCGTGAGGTTCAGGTCATTCAAGAAGTTATCCGAATTAGCTTGTGAGATGTTGTTTCTGTCCAAGTCCATAGCGAAGAACATGATACAAGCCCAGAGGGCAATGCGCCAGTCCATCTTGCCCACTATCCGCTGTCGCAGGGTATTCAACACTAGCTCAAAACCAACAAGACGAACATACCCGTTCTTCTCGGTAGGTCCACCGAGCATTTGGATCGAAGCGGTGGGCATTTTCATACTGCGGAGGTGGGCGGTATGCCTCTAGTGTTGCTGGGTCATCAAATACTGACGGCTGCGTCGCGACAGCATCTAAATCTTGTGGGCGTCGCCTCCAGTAACCCCACAGGCCTAAACCACTCTTAGCCTGGGATTCAACTGGCGCAGCCAAAGGCAAGGGCTTCTCATCGTTAGCAGAGGCTACTGTTGGCGTCAGGTCACCCTTCTCGTCGTAAGAAGAGTCATCGTTGAAGGTCGTTTTGTCAGCTCCTGCAAGACGGGTAGACATGGTGAGCAGAGCGTGGGCCTGAGTGTGGACACTGGAGATGCATCAGTAAATTGGAGTTCTTATCCGTCAGCCGGTGTCCGGCAAGAAAAGGTCGTTGATGTCAAAGGCTCAATCTATTGCGTTGTAGGAACCAAAGATGGCGCAATTTAGTATGCATATGTGAATCCGTGTCCATATGTGGTCATCAAATTGCCTATTAAGGTAAGAAGAGAGTGAGCACACCATTCATTCACCACGCTAACTATGAAAATTCTATTTTTTTCATCATTCGTGCTTGTCAGGAACATGCGTTAGCGAATTACAGAACATGTGCCGTTTCACCGTCCACGGCCCCGTCCTCTGAGTGCTCTTTGTGCTGCACCAGGCGGTGCTCTCGGTCCGGGATTTTGCTACAGAAAGTCGGTCAGACAAACGTGTGAACTATTGGCTAGAAGGATGCTTACCGCTTCGCTCTGTGGGTTCCTTACAGTTTCGTCGACACTGAGGATCAAACATGCCGCCTCGGCAGCACTGCTGATAGCGTTGACCTTGACAAGACTAGGTTCCCAAACGAAGGCATCCATGTTGTCACGTACGCCGGAGGCACCATCGACATCGACACCGAACCACCTCTCACCAGTGGCGTGCTTCATCCGCAGCTTGTTTAGGATATCAGTCGAATCCAGACCAGCATTGTCGCAGATCTGGCGGGGAATAATCTCCAGCGCCTTTGCGAACGCTGTCATGATGAGCTGGAGTTTGCCAGGGAGGGACAAAGCGTGTTTTCGGATATAGGCAGACAGTTCCATCTGGATGATAATGGGTTAGGAGGCGTATACAGTAGGGTGAAGCAAAATTACCTCGATGGCTCCGCCTCCTGCGACGACTTCTCCATTCCTGACAGCACGCTTCACAACCATGATTGCATCATGAAGACTCCTCTCCACTTCTTCGATGAATTGTTCCGCACCACCACGCAAGATCAAAGTGCAAGTCTTGGCTTTAGGGCAATCCTCGAAAAGGTTGTATCGTTCTCCGCCGATCTGTCTTTCCTGGAACGATCCACAGGTGCCGAGATGTTCCCTGCCAATATCAGAGCAAGTAGACTGGATAGCACCTCCGACCGCCTGGACGACTCTGCGAAGGTCACCAGCAGCTACACGACCAGCGCAGAAGATGTCACGATCGGCAAACCACTGCGTAGCGAGATCGCCGATGGGAAGTTTGCTAAGGACAACTTTGGCGCCTGTCTTCTCGATCGCCTCCAGCTTCCTGTAGATGATCTCCCATTCGGCGTCGACAATAGCCTGGTAATCGGAAACGGCCTCCACCCTAACTTCGGCATTGTCTTTTTCAGCTTTCAACTCGAGCTCCACGTTAAGGCACAAAATGAGGGGATTTTTGAACTGTTTGGGTTGTTGTTCCGCGCCAGCATATGTGAAAGTCTTTTTGAACGCAACACCCTGCACGAGGAGCGAGTCTTGCATACCCCCTCCAGCAATTTTCTTTACTCCGATTAGCGACTCATCAAGATCGTCTTGGTCTAAGCTCAGGACAGCATCGACAACCATGTTGGAGAAGAAAGGCTTCTCGGAGTGGATCAATTTGGACGACATCGACGTCGAAGCACATTTGAGCAGAAGTGATCGGAATTTCCTGAAACCGTATTAAGAGGGCGACTCGAACGATGTACGAGGAACGTACTCAGGATCTGATTTATCTATCGTTACTTGGAGTTCTTTTATATGGTCGATAGCCTGTAGCACGTTTTAGCAAAGGTCAAATACATGAGACCATGCGCGTACCAATTGCGATGCCTTCCGGAAGCCCTTCATGATAATGTGTGGGCTAACGCCCTCCTCAATGTACCCTCGGACTTCCTTCAACAGCTGTGCGGCCAATAGCACGACACTTGTTGTCCCATCACCGACTTCAGCATCTTGAGCCCGAGCAATGTCAACAAGGGTCCGCGCAGCAGGATGTACGATATCAAGTAACTTCAAGATGGTCGCGCCATCGTTGGTGATCTGAGCCTCGCCACGATCAGAAACGATAAGCTTATCCATTCCCCTGGGTCCGAGGGTGCTAGAAAGCGTCTCTGCGATTGCGAGACATGCGGAGATGTTAGAGAGCAGCTGAGGGGTTCCTTGCGAGGTGTCTGTGCCCTCCTTGAGGAGAACCACCGTCGGTTGCTATGTCATTTGTGTGTTAGCTAGGGGAATATAATTTTAAGGCAAAACACACCATCGGTAGACCGCGCTGCATTTTGTGAGTTGGGGTGATGGATTTGGGTCAGGACGCCGCAATACTGTAGCATTTCAATCAATTCGACTGTCACGGGTCACAGGACCCCCTGTTTTGTCGAAATTTGCCGTGTGTCACAGGTCTCCCACAAGTTTGTCGAATCCACCTGGCGGTCTGACCCCGAAAATTCGTCTTTTTGGCGTCGAAAATGTCGAAAATTCGGCCGCGTCACAAGTGCCGCGGCGGTCCGTCGAATTCAAAAATTCGAACAGGCCTGTCACAGGTCACAGTGCCTGTCGAATTGATTGAAATGCTACAGTATTTCTCGGTCAGTTTGTGTTTGTTTGTCTAACGCGTTTGACGCGTCCACCAATAACGGCATTGCAAGTCTCGGCGCGTGCTGCCTGACTCTCTCCCTATCATCATGACCGACGAGGAAATCTCTGAGGAGCCTCCCAACGGCCTTTTCTTTGCTGGCTCAGATGATGAAAGCGAGGATGCTCCAATGGAACAGGCGGACACGCCAGCAGCCACTACCTCTGGGGCATCGTCACCCCCAAGCCTCTTTCTTCCTGATAGCGAGGACGAAGATCTTTCTGCAGACGTAGCCCAGTCGCCTCTACCTGTAAAGAGGAAGCTGCTTTTACTGGACGACGATCCAGACGATGAGTCCCGGATTCCTTCTCCAATACCGCGCCGTCGAGGATCGAGTGTGCGGAGCATTAGGGAAGGGGAAGCTCCAGCCCTGTCACCATCTCCTACACCTCAATTGAAACCCTCCAGGAACGATGGGCCATCTCCGAAAAAACGACGCGTCTCACCACCCCCGACTTCGTTTACTCAACCGGCCTTCATGCCAACTTATTTGGGGGAAATCCTGGTCCCAAATGCTTGGAGCAACGTATCAGGGAAAGGGTACATAAAGAACAATGAGCCCATTAATATACATCGTGACGAACAGGACGATCCTAAGCCTGGACCAAGCAAAGCAAGTGTCGCCCAAGGGAAGAGGAAGGGAGATGGGAAGAAGCAAATGTCGCTGACGGCAATGCTAAAACCTCAACCTTCGAAGGCGAAGAAGAAGGTAAAGGGAGATACCATCGTTCGGATACTCAATAGCAAGGGCACAGGTGAGAGTTTCCTCTACCCACCATGAACAAACCCTGCCTGAACCGCGCAGAATTCGGTCGTCTCCCCACAGATGTATCATGGTGGGTAGCAAAGCTCTTGGATTTGGGTACGTTAAGTTCAAACGTAACCTATCACATGCACTTATCCTCTGTAGGTATCGTGGAATTCCGAGGCACGATGACCGATTGTCCAGAGAGACTCACCACTGGTGCAAGTCTCTTTGTTACCCTGCAAGTATATATACTTGCCTCCGCTTTCAAAACCCCTACCATTTCTAATCCGGACGAAGGACCGAACGTCATGTTCAACGAAGGCCAGGAGACATTGGACGAGAAGCAAGTCTTGACGCCTTACAATGCGATCAAGCATACTAATAATGGTAATACAAAAACTAGGACTTTAAGAGAGAGAAAGGAGGCGATTCTGCGGTTATTCGGTGTCATTGCGCTGAAGCCGCAGGCCGGAGCCAACTTCAGGGGACCGAAGGACGAGGCGAGAGTCCACGAAGAGGCTCTAAAACGTCTTGCGAATCACAAGTCCAAGAAGGTGAAGGAAATCGTAGGGGACGATGAAGAAATCGAAGTCGACGATGCCGAAGACCTTTCCAAAAACGACATAGATGCTATCTATAAGAGGTGAGGCGCATGTTGCCTTTCAAATTGTACTGCTTAAGTCAATTATTCACAGGGCTCAATTCAACGATCGCACCATGGGGACCATGGAGCCCGCCGACACGTTCACCCTCACTCTTCGAGGCTATCAAAAACAAGCACTTCTGTACGAAACCTTGCATCTTCTGCCATGGTAATCATTAAATTTGAGTATCATAGGTGGATGCACTCACTCGAATCAGGAAAGATGGATGCACGCGAATCTTCTTCTATGCATCCGCTATGGTCCCAGTATGCTCTTCATAAATGGCTAACCAGTTCGGCCCACACTAATGTACTTCCCAGATACTTTTTCCCACAGAAGCCTGCTTTGGATGGAGACCTCATCGATCTCACGGCTGATGAGAAGCCGTTCTACATGAACCCGTACTCTGGTGAAATGAGCTTAGAGTTTCCGAAATCGGAGAGAAAGTTCAGAGGTGGTATTCTAGCGTAAGCTGTGTTTTTCATTGTGTCCACATAGTATTTATTCCATTTTTAGCGACGGTAATTCTTTTATTTTCAATCCTTCCCTAGGCTAACTATGTCCACGCATAATTTGTTTTGTCAGAGAGTATGTATAAATATTTTCTACGAGGTACAAGTGCTTATTATAGGTTCTTCAGTGGGTATGGGGAAGACAATCATGTTATCTGCGCTTATCCACACCAGTCCTCCATCCGAAGAGGATGCGAAACCATCACCACCAGCCAAGCATTCACGTCAATTAAAACTCAACAATGCCTTCCGCCCAGCGGTCCAACGCAAGCCTCAGAAACCGAGTTGCGCTACACTAATAGTTGCACCCACCTCACTGCTAGCACAGTGGTCGGAGGAGCTTCAGCGCTCAAGTAAACCTGGCACAGTCAAGACCCTCGTGTGGCACGGTCAAAACCGACTTGATTTGGAAACTGCCACCGAAGCCACTGACGACAATGATACAAGCATCAAAATTGTCATCACTTCGTATGGTGTGCTAGCTTCCGAGCATGCAAAGTTAGAGAAGTCCAGCAGCAGTAAATCGCCGGTGTTTGAGAGTGGGTGCATCATAATTTCAAACGGAGATGATTGTTCACGCATTTTTTTTTCCAGTTGACTGGCTTCGGGTCATTCTGGATGAGGCTCATTCATGCAAATCTCGCTCAAGCAAAACTGCAAAGGCTGTTTATGCTCTTCAGGCCCGGAGGAGATGGGCTGTCACCGGTCGGTTCAATTTCCGGATGCATGTGTATTGAATTGTTGATCGCATTATACACAGGAACCCCCATAGTTAACAAGTTGGAGGATTTATACTCTCTTCTGTGAGCAAGCTTTCCGCTGACATGATATCATGAACTAAAGGAAATTAAAGGAAATTCCTGAATTTCAAACCCTGGTCCGACTTTGCCTTCTTCCGCTCGTGCGTCTCCATGCCCCCGTTGCACATTGTCATTCATTGGAAATTTTCAGATTCATTACACTGCCTTTCCTGGCACGCGATCCAAAGGCCATTGAGATCGTCCAGGTAATCCTGGAGAGTGTCTTGTTGCGGCGGGAGAAGAACATGCGTGACACCGATGGCAACAAGATCGTGGAACTTCCAACAAAAGAGGTTCGTGTGTTATTTTCGAGAAACAGAGTCATTCAAACATCATTTCATAGATCGTGGTGGAAATGCTGGAGTTTTCGCCTCTCGAAAGAAAGATATATGATCAAATCTATATCACTGCGAAGAGGAAATTTGAGCGGTTGGATGCCAAAGGCCTCGTCAGCAGGAACTATACCCACATTCTTGCTATGCTGATGAGGCAAGTCTTCATCACCATCGACCTCTCTTGGCCTAACATTCCTCACAGGTTGAGACGGGCTGTCCTCCACCCAAGCCTTGTGCTCACAGCCGATGACGAGCGTGCTCTGTCTCCCGACGGTGATGGAGCGGTCGATGTCAATGACCTGATACGACGATTTGCTGATGCCGAGAGCTCTGAAGAGGGTGGTGGTAAGAATACCTTCGCGGAGGAAGTTCTGGCGAACTTGGCGGACACCGAAGCGGAGGAATGTCCGATTTGTTTGGATGTCATGGAGACGCCAATGATTATCCCAGGGTGCATGCATCAATGGTAAGAGTCAGCAAACTTGTGCTCCGCAATTACTGATGTCTGCTCCTTAAGCTGCAAGGACTGTATCATTGCTCATCTAGCCATATGTGAAGAGAGGAATGAAGAATCGCGCTGCCCAACGTGCTCACAAGGTCCCATAAAGGTGGAATGCCACAACACTTGCTCTCTACCCGCTATTCCTGATTATTGACATTGCAGGCAAGCGAGCTTCTTGAGGTTGTACGTCGGAAGAAGAATTCTGAAATACCTAGCTCTCAAACCTCCGAGCCTGAGGTGACTCTACGTCGGAACGACTTCCACTCTTCCACAAAACTGCAAGCTCTTCTTAGAAGCCTTCGTGAGTGCTGAGGAGCTTTTGTTTATGAAGATTTTTAACTTGCAGACATCAGAACGTCTCCGAGATCAGGATCCCTGCTTCAGAGCCGTTGTATTTTCTCAATTTACCAGCTTCCTTGACCTCATTCAGGTCGCACTGCAGCGGGAACGGTTTGACCAGTACCGCTTCGATGGATCAATGGACATCAAGAAGAAGAACGCGGCCGTTGCAGAATTCAAGTCTCCTTCAAGGAAGCCAAAGGTGTTGGTCATCAGCTTGAAAGCTGGAGGCGTCGGATTGAATGTTCGTTGTCTTCCCACATTTCACACCGAGTTCTGATTGTTATCGTATTCTAGCTGACAACGGCGAACCACGTCTTTATGGTGGGTTCCAAATTATTCAACGAGTAGGACCACTAATCTTAGGTGTTATATAGATGGACTGCTGGTGGAATGCTGCGACAGAAAACCAGGGTAAGCATTTTTCAGGTTGCTGGGTTTAAATAAAACCGACAATCCGACAGCCATCGACCGTGTACACAGAATTGGCCAGGAGAAAACAGTTTACGTGACCCATTTCATTGTACGCCGACTCCTCTTGTTTTGCTGCCCTCACTCATCCAATGGAACAGGTGGCCAATACAATCGAAGGCCGCATCCTCCAAATTCAGAAACGGAAGACAGCTATCGTAAAAGAAGCCTTTCGAGGCAGTGGTACTCAAGGCGCACGTGCTGACCCTGAAAGTATCGAGAACTTGAAGATCATGTTCGGGGATGAATAGAGTCTCCATAGAAGAATTCTATGGGCTGCATTTACGGACAAAATTACTGACCTGTTTCTCAAGTTGCGTCAGCCTGCATATGTACTGCTGTCAACGGGCTTTGTGGCAGCTTCTGCCTTGAACCTTTCCAAACGCATTGTGCTCAGCCCGACGAGAGTAAATAATGTAGGAATGAGTGTGGAATGATGCAAGCAATTTCCCGGAACTCAGACTACAGGATAACCGCAAGCGAGATAGTCACTACAGCATTTTCATCAAGAGAATACGTATTTCAGAGTCGGACAGAAGATAGCAGGAACCCCAGCCCTGTCCAAAGCTAGCAAACAGACTACGGTGCACAATGTTCGAGTAAGTAAAGACTTGCTGAGAACATAAGACTAGATGGACTGCATGCGGAGCCAAAGGGGATGAACGATAGAACTTGAAGTCAAATTTCCTGATGAGCAGCATTGGCCTCCAAAATCAAGTTGCGTGCTTCTGGTGAACGGGGGTTGATAGAACAGTGGTATGGCGCATATACTGTCCGGAAATCCAAATGTAAGATTTTCAGCGCAGGTTGACCTTTTCGGAGAAAAAACACGCAGGATGAGGAAATTTTAGATAGAAAGTCGAGCAGCTTAGGTTGGCTTAGGAAAAACGACGCAGCCTACGCCAACCACGATTTTTTGACACAGGTACAAATAGGTCTAAAAATCGACACATTTGACGCGTCTCATTCTCACCACACAACTTGTAGGATCGCACCTCATGTATTTGACACAGCTCGAATTCTAGCAATATTCTCTATGACTCGGCTACATGTTGATGCAATGGCTCGCGCTCATCGCTCATAGCTTTTCCGATGCTGATTAGATAAGTTTTTTCTTCCGTCTGGCCTGCTTTCAACTTTGTTCCCTTCAACATGGACAGAAAGCCCGAGGATCTAGGTTCCTGTCGTAACCTGCAGTGCACTAGT
>JABCKH010007687.1:0-46643 GCA_018851285.1 Lyophyllum semitale | reverse complement strand
CATTAGCAGACATTAATAAACATTAAATGCAAGAAAATTGGAGAAAATTCTAGGTAATACAGGGGGTTCTTACTGGGCTTGAACTATTACTATACTATACTATAGGGCCTAGGCAACGATCGAATATCACGTGGTCTATAAGCTTGAAGTTCTCCGAGTCGAATCTACCTTTCTGTTTTAGATTAAATTTCGGACTGCATGCTGTATTTCCATGGTATTACACCATTCTATAATTCAGACTGCGTGCCCCTCCGATACTGGCTGTCTGGTCCTCAAGATCCTCAGCGGGGTCATGAAGTAGGACGATGCCCCCCGCACCCTCGCCATCCACACCCAAATGCAATACCGGATAGCAGGCATGGCCACACCTATCTGCTTTGCATATCACCACACCATCCAGGAGCAGAACCGCGAGGACCTCGCTGGCTTCACGTAACTGTAACGAAGGACAAAAGTACGTGATTGGTTCAACCTTACCTGTACCAACACGTAGCCTCATCATAGTCTACTCCTTGGCTCGTTCCGATACAGCATCCAGCAGTTTGAACAACGGGTGGTTCTCCTCACCTTTGGCCAGCACGGCGGCTCGTCGCTCTTCGCGATACAGCATGAGCTAATACTTGTCTGGACGCAATGGGGTAAGTATAAATGATGGGACAACGACACTTACATACCTGCTGCATACCTGAGGTGCCTTGTCGCCACATTTTAGTGGGCTGTTAATACAATCAAAAATGATAGTAGGCCACCAGAGAAACTGGATAGACGTAAATGACTGTTTCGGCTTCCCCACAACAGCCCAGGTCAACTCTTGTCCTCTCGTTGTTAGTTGCCCCAGGAAATTTTCTAGAGGTCTGGAATGGAGCGCTGGTTTTGAAGTAGGTGGTACCAATGTTGCTAGATCTTAAGTTTGTAACTCGAAGAGGCCCTATTGCGACTCTTGCGGTTGAACATTAAAACTTGTGGAGATCCAACATTCGACTTCGACGAAGGTAAGGATAGCAAGAGGAGTAAAGAGCTTGGAAGTTAAACGTTAGAGGGCGAAAGAACTTGTTGAGTCAGTGTTTGATACACGTGCAGTCACAAGACCTGTTCCTCAAAAACCTTGAACCACCCACTATACTAAAGTAGCCGTGGTTATCCTGCGTTTGCCTTCATGGCGGATCAACGACAGAATATTATTGCCTCGGTATTCTCCAGACGAAACGCAACAGGCAGTCTTGAGGAAACATACGTCTCGCATGTAAAAATCTGGGAGGATGCTGGACCTGAGGGTGGTGGAAGGAAGCCACGGTACATTCTACTTTCCCGTATGTATCTAACACTATCATTTCTGTTACAATGTTGATGTCTTCTTAGAGGCCAACAATGGAAGCGGATTCATACACAAATCGAAATTAAACACGAATGGGACATTCTCCGTTGGTAAAACCTGGAGATTACCAGAGCTTCGAGCGATACAGGTCGTGAACGTATGTGGGTGGCTTATGACGACTTTACCCTTAAATGATGTACCTCTCTACAGCCTCTGTCTTTTAACATCACATTGTCGCGGACATACCGATGGCAGACGGAAAACCAGGCTGATCAATCCGACTTCTTGGAAGCTTTGATTCAACTGTTCCACACTGTTGCTCCTGGGTCCTCCCTGCAACTGGAAGGATTCCCTGAGACACAGCGAGTGACAGGTACGAATATTCTCATTTGAAGTATTAGCTATGGCTGGATGTCAATTTAGCGGATAGAACAGACTCTCGTGTAGCGAAGCGATCCTCCAACAACCTCCACCCTCGAACGCCCTCGCAAGTTGATCGAGAAAATGAGCGCTTGCCATCACCATCACCACAATCTCACCTGCGAGTAGGATCTTCCTCGCGGGCAGCCTCTCCGAGCAACGCTAATCGTAGTCATCCTCCACCAACGACAACTCTCAGAGAATCACCTACCAACAGACCATCCTCAATCAACGCACAACCCCAACAATTTGGTAGTCGGTCTAAACTATCTCGGCCGTCGAACGGAGAGTTAACAACTCATTCCATACCGACAAATACTTTACAAGCAGCCTCTCGCTCCCAGCCTCACAAAGCCTCATCTCAGGATATTTACCGGACGTCGGGAACTCCAATCCTCCCGGATAACTCAACTATGCCCTCGCCGTACCCAGCCTCGCCACAACGCTCCAGGCCTCCGTCCCCAACAGCGGTCTGGACTCGTCAACAGTCTTCTCAACAGTCTCCCCGAAGTGTTATCCCCCCTGTGTCTGATGGTTCTCTCTTTCGTCGAGATCAGAATGCTCGCATTTCCTTTTATGACCCTGCGAATCAAGCAACCCTTGATCGACTGCTTTCTGGTGGGACTGGTATCGATACTGATGTGGAAGCGGAAGATGAGAATACTCTGGCTACGATGTCCAACGTCGAGGAGATGATCGAGGGTTATGAGTGGGCCAGCGATGATGTTATAACCAGGAAGTCATCGAGAGGTGCTGCAGACCTAATTGAAGCTCGACTGCTGGACGAGCTGATGGCTCTCGACAAAGTAAGATTGACATTCATCCTTAGTCCCCGTCTCACCTTCCTGTCCAGGCCAACATACATTCTTTCCTGGAATCCGATGATCGAATAGGCCTCGTCTTGAAATATCTAGACGAAGCCATCTCGGAACTGGATAACATGGATAGTCTTGTTTCCTCATACAAGATACACCTCAATGTGTGCAATTATAGCCGAGCGTATTTACCGAATGCTTACATCTGCTCATAGACTGTCAGTGATGACATTTTATACATCCAATCACAGAATCGTGGCTTGCAGGTCCAGACCCAGAACCAGCGAGCATTGCTGAACGAGCTGGAGAATCTCCTGGTTTGCATCTAATCTTGCATAGGTTAGCTGGAATTTCAATGACTGATCCTTCGTTTTAGCAAACAGTGAATGTTGATCAACGGTCGCTGGTCACCCTAACGCAGGAGTCTCTAGAGAAACCCCAGAGTATGCAGCGACTCGAGGAAGCTGCGGCACAGCTTTATAAAGCGCTGCAAGCGGGACGTGATACCGGTATATACCCTTACATATCTATGGTTATGAGTTGACTGATTCTTCGCGTAGACATGGCCGCGACCATGGAAAGACTACAAGAGTATCGTACGCATAACGTCCAATTCTGTAAACGAATGTTGGATTTTCTTTCTATCATGTTTACTGCGCAAGTAGGTGTGCGTTTGGATATTGACAAATCCCTGTTCATCACATTTTTAGTCAACATTGCTATTGGGTGATTGCAGCGGAGTCATGCCAGCAACAGGACGCAACAGGCCGGCTCTTCTATCGCACGAGGAGATGGAGACTTACCTAGGACGGTATTCAGGGTTAATGCTCTACTTGAAGGAGATGGACGAGAAAGTGTATGCCAAACTCTGCGCAGTGCGTAATCCACTAAAATATGAGCACAAGATCACTAATGCTCCACGACGCAGGCCTATTTCTCGGTTGCCAGCGCACTTCATAGCGCACAAATGAAAACGATGTTTTCCATCTACGTCAACTTCATAAAAAAGGCGCCAGAAGAAGGGCAGGAGCATAGTGCGTTCATTTCGGTTCACTGGGACCGTACGAACTCAAACATGGTGAAGGCTTTAACTCAACACCGACAACTGGAGTATCAAAGGGGGCTGCAGGGATGCGTCGTGCGGGGACTATTATAAGGTCTCCCATTGAAGGGCGAAACAAGGATAAAGATAAAGCACCGGTTGGTGATTTGCGTGCGTCAGATGTGCGTAAACTGGTGCCTTTCGAAGCCCTCTCCTGATACTGAAAGTTTCTCTAGGCGTTCGGGCTTGTTCTAGAGCAGCTGGCACCAGCGATCTACCGAGAAAATGAATTTATCACCGACTTCTTGCAGATCAACGACGTTGGACTGACCTTTGCGGATTATGTGGGCCTTGACAGTTATTTCAGGCGACAGGCTGCACGCGCCGCCGGGCTCAGCCAGACTACAGTCAAACTGGTTCGCGGTGCCATGGATCTTATATTCGGCTTCCTACCGGCAGAATTGAAAACATGGCTGGACAATGCCCTTGCAAAAAATAGCATGTTAGTAAACTCGCGGGTTCAGATGGTGCTATTTCATATTCACCATATCCCTAGGGAAATAATCGGGATTATTGCCTGTCTTGAACGCTTCCTTGCTGACACTGAGGACCGAGGAAATCAGTTCCTTCTTACGATGTTGGCGAAGCAACATACACGGCTCAAGGGGATATTTGAACGTCACGTCGTAAGTAGTTCATTGTCTTATCTCAAACTCGTCATGTCTGACAGGTTGTATTCTTAGAATGAGCAAATTACTAACATCGAGCAAACAAAGTTGAGTAGCAAGAAACGGCAGGGGGTCGCACACTTTGTGAAGCACTTCCCTACATACGTGGGACGTGTCGAAAATCAGCTCATTGCAGCCGACGGCCTCGAGATACGTGTCAGCGTTGACGCGGCTTATGAGAAGATCGTCCAATCCATCTTTGACTCTCTCAAGCAGATGGCGAAGATGGACGGAGAAGGCGAGGACAAAGGTCAGCTGAATTACCATGTCATTCTAATCGGTACGTTCTGTTCTCTGCCTGGGTTGTTATGATGCTCATCAAATATCAAGAAAATATGCACCATTTTGTTGCCGAGACTTCTGTACTTGAAGTCAGCTCTGTAGCTGTGTCCTGCCGAAGGGCGGAGGCCATATATGACGAGAACCTTGGTGCTTATGTCAAGATTGTCCTTCGACGACCATTTGCCAGGATCATTGTATGTCATTCAACTATACACTCCGCACACGCCATAGTAAAGCTGCGTCTAGGATTATTTCGAGGGCGTCGAACGCCTGTTAAAGACCACAGCTCCCACCGAGGTTGCCAACAATAACATATACAACAAGTCAGCGCTCCGGAAGGTAGTTCGGGAGTATAGTTCCAAAGACCTGCGGAAACATATCGATGCCTTGTTTCTCCGAGTAGGAAAGCATTTCTCCGAAGCTTCTGGGAAGACCACTACGGAGGACAGCGGGGGAATCGTCCCTGGAACTGTCCTTGTTGGAGTATGGAAAGCGTGCGAAGAGGAGCTCCTCAGAATCACTGATCTCTTTGTGAAGAGAACTTCACAGTGCTACGGAGATACAGGAGTTACATTGGAGTACACAGCCGCGGACGTCGAGGCTGCTTTTAGACGTCATCGCATAGGCTCTTAAAATCTTATAACCGATACTTGGGTCAGCGCTTCAAGTTAACAAGATCGCCCAAGCGTATTCTGTTAAATACTGATAAGTAGCCGATGGTAGATTGCACATGTATCACTACATATGTCTTATGTCTCTATTTACTTTGTTCAGGAATACTGGGGTTTGGGAAAAGAGGGAGGGCCGGTGGAAGGGGGAAGAACCGAATCGAATGGATTAGGCAGGTTGATCCCGCTTTTGGCGACGTGGGCTCGTTGATCCGCAGCAGGAGTCCTGACGGAGGTCGACGAGGGGCTGGGTTGTACCGAGCCATATGGTTGCGATATATTGCTCATCCAAGGACTATATGTTTTCCAGAGTGCCATTGCCGACTGCAGGGAGAAAGCGGGACCACCCTGGGCCGTTTGGCTTGAGCCCGATGCGGATTGAGATGCTGGCACCTTGCTGATGACATTCCACACAGCCTCCCAAAGAGCTACGAAACGTGCCTGGAGAAAAGCAAAGATGTTGCGTTGGACTGAGATGATGCCTGCGTCCAGATCTGCCTCGTGCGTGACAAAGAAAGGTTGAAGATATGTGGTGTAGATGTAGGTGGAACCCTGCCATACAAAAGTTGAGAAATGGACGGTGTTAGAACGGAGGGGGAGATGCAAACTTCGGTTTGTGGGAGCGACAAAAACAACAGAAAGAGTGTCTTGAGTTCCCAGTAAAACGGTAACCTGGAAATGGCCATACGTATCAGCTAGCGAGCGGAGAAGTCTACTACACAACTTGCCAGCTTATCAACCATTCACCCAAGTATTCAAATGCAACGAATGCTCCTATAACGGCCCAATACATGGACCATCTTTGCAATTCAGGCTCAGACAGAGGTCGATTTGAAAGGGCTTTGAAAGTGGCATAGCATGGAAGAAGGAATGCAAACCAAGCGCTGAAAATTGCGTCAATATAGACCCTCTCAGGTAGAAAACATACTTACCTGACTATGTGGGATACAAGTGACATGAACATGGCTGTTCAACGTTGGATGATGATCAAAGGTACTTAAAAAGTCTGAGAATTGTTCCAGATCCAGTGACTTGTCGACCGGCTACGGGCACAGCCCTGCACCTGGTGTTCATCGTTTCATAATTCATTGTCACCGATTGAAGACCTTCAAGTCGCAAACACGAAAGCTGTCAGGGTGCCTCTCAAATATCGCCCAACATATATGTTGGCAAAAACTACCGAAGGACTACAGTTTATATTCGTCTAGGATCACTGCGAAGACTACGAACACAAACATGTCTTGGACCTGTTCTGAGCACTTGTGATAAAATAATTTGCCTCCGGGTCAGTCAGTTGGAAAGTCGACCAGCTGCAGTAGACGAGTAGTAGTAGTAGTAGTAGTTAGTAAACGCCTCCCCGGCGGAAATAACGTTGGTTTGGGTTGTTTGTGTTGGTGGTGACATTCCCCAATTGGTTCAATTTGTCCCGTCGTTTCTCCTTCCCCGCAATCCCATCCTTCTTCCTCGGTATCCTGTCTCGCTTCACATTCAGAGCCCGCATAGCTCGATGGATCCAAGTGGCAGTGGTTCTGCGTCTAAAAAGCTGGAAGAAGATGAGAAGCCGGAGAAACGCGATGTCAAGCCCGTGGTTAAAACCTTGAACCGAGTTCCTCGTATGTGGCCTCCATCCAATTCCCTACTAATGAAACTCATCTACCTAATCAGGGGCTTGTGTAAGTCACAAACGCTGCTCCTCGTCTTGTGCTTCTGATCACGTCCAATAGAACGCATGCAGAAAACAGAAGATGCGATGCGAAGGCGCTGATAACCCTCCTTGTAAACGGTGTCGAAATACCAACCTTGAGTGCTTATTCGAAAAACCGTCGAGAGAAGCAACTCTTACAGGAGAAGCGGGTCTAGAGTAATTAGGTGTCACTTGTGTATTCCCCCCACTACTGACCTCCTGGTAGGCGCATCCGAAGTTTGGAGGCCCATGTCGCTGATATCCGCCACACTCAAACTACTATATCAAACACTCTCTCAGAACTTGTCGCTCATTTGCGCGCAGGAGCCTTCAATGTTCGATCGCCGGCAGCATACTCTCAGTCCTTCCACCAACAGTCCCCTAGCTTGAATTCGCCATCGATATCCACACCGACCGCTAGTCACCAGCATATCAACGAGATCCATCCTTCTCCACCAGGAGGTTCTAATGCGTTTTCCACATCACATCAGGTTATTCCACCCCCGAGGCAGAGTCGTGCACCTATACCTAATCCTACCTATCAGGGTTCTTCCATGGCCCCTCCAGGCCAACCTTCTCCCGCCGGAGACTTCAATCCTCCCTCACTTACGCCGTCGTATGTGAATAATCAAGGCAAGCAGGCCTATAACCATGGGTCAGCACTTCCTGGCCCTGTGCTGCCACCTTTTTCAAGCATATCTGCAATGGGACTTCCCTCCGGACAGAGTAATGTTTCTTCTCTGCGCTACCAGGCCTCGGATAGCGCGCACTCGCGTTCTATGTCCAGGAATCAAATGTCAGGGTCGAAGAGGCAGGCATCGTCCAATGTGCCAAGTGCGAACTCTTCTGATCTCGATGACGAAGACGACGGAGAGCTGCCTGCTTCCGGCCTTGTCGCACCATGGGAAGTGCTCAGAGGATTGGCTGATGTTGCTATCGAACGGGCTGCTAAGGTAGGCATATCACAACTTCGACCATGATCTAGACTTCAGCTTCCTTCTGAAATAGGAAAACGGGGATAGCAGTGGTCCACACAGTCGTGCCCGCACGCCATCGCCTGATAGGCAAGGAAGACCCTCTAAGCGCAGAAAAATTCGCCATAAACTTCAACGCAACCTGGTATTCCCTGATGGTACTTGGTCATGGACCTATCACACGCCATATTCTAATAATATGTTCTTTCCAGTGGTAACAAAGAATATCATTTCCGAAGCCGAAGCACGTGAATTCTTCAATATGTCAGTTACTTCCTCACGCTCAAAGTGTTTATTCTCACGTCTTGTCAGTTTCTATCGCGGGTGTTCGACATTCTTGTAAGTGATACCCTGATCCGCTGTGGTGGCAATGTTCCTCAAGTAATCATTCCAAGGCCTGTTTTCGATTCCAACAATGATACGTTCGATGCTTTGCATGAGCGTTCTCCCTTCGCTGTCGACTGCATTTGTATGGTTGCAGCCCGCACCCGTGACGGTGGAGGTACGTTCCCACCAAATGTACTTGCCGTGATTGTTTGATTGTGTGACAGGTCCAGAGAGCGAGACCAATATCAAGATCCTCGAAGAAGTTCAAGCAATTTCATGTGCCACTCTTTTTGCACCCGTTATGCGCAACGAAGCAGTCCAGGCGATGAGTAAGAGATCTACTGCCCAGAATAGTATCCTTGACTAATCTGTCCATTCAGTCCTTGTTTCTGGTTGGTCTGACAATGGGTGGTTGAGCGGGGGTCATGCTGTTCGCATGGCTATGGAGTTATGTAAGTCCTTTTGGCTATTTCATCAATAAAGCTCATTACGTTGTCCAGCTATGCATAAAGCTTGGCCGAGACTACTCAGGCGTATGAAAGCCCACAAGGCTGACGCTGTCGAGGACAGGGACCTCGTCATTGCCAGTCGTACCTGGTTTTGTCTATACCTTTTTGAACACCAGTCAGTACCCCGTTGTTCGTCCAAGCTGTACCTTCATATTGAACCTGTGAACAGGCTTTCTTATGGGACTGGAAGACCAGCAGTTCTCAAAGATGACGAGAGCATCCAAGAGTGTCGGCTGCTGCTCCAACATCCCTTAGCAATCGAAGATGATATGCGACTTGTTTCAACAGTCGAACTCATGGCGATCCGTGAGAGAGTAAATAATGTCATGTCCCCTATCGAAGGGCCTGTCAAAGAGGAGCATTTTACCCGGCTTCGAGAAGCGGATGTCGAATTCAGCAATTGGTTTAAAGTCTGGGACCACGCATTTTCCCAAAAATATGAAGATGCAAGTAAGAATTCCTCTTCACCGGATTTGCAATCAACTACTGACCATCGAAACCAGCATTTTACAGACAAAGTCTTCAGATTCAGCACTTGCATGCTGAGCTATTTCATAACGCCACAGCCTTGAGGGGCATCAACGGTCCCGATGATGTCCAAACCATGCCAGCCATGCAGAGGCAGCTCGCTCTTCGATCCATCCAGATTGCTCGTCAAGGGTTGGACATCACCGTCAACTCTCCGGCTTATCGGGAAGGCATGAAATATGGTATGTAGCATCTGCCTATATGCCATGTGCCCTTTTCACCCTCTGGGTCTGTCAGCGGTCCACTACACACATGCAACAGCTACATTTGCTGCATCGTTCTTGCTAAGATTAGCGCGCCTGTTGTAAGTTGGGCGCCTTGAGATCATTTTCATAGCATTGATTTCTCGACAGCCCAAATGATTGCAACATGTCTGAAATCAGAGCTCAAGTTGAACGGCTGGCGAATCTTATGTCAGAACGTACGCCTTCAATTCCTTTTTAGAATTTTCGATAGCTAACTGATGTTCGATGTTTTCTAGTTCCTGGAAAACGTTACGCGTTGACCCTTCAACTCATGTTGAAACGATCAAAGAAACGCAAAGCCGGATCGATGTCTCGTTCTCCAAAAACTTCACGTGAACCCCATCGACCGATGGCATTGGCAATGGTCGTCGATCATTCCTCAGGGAGTATGCCAGCTGCGGGGCCAGTCCCTCATCAGAGGCACCAGGAACCCTTTTCCCCACAATACGATACTTCATTCTCTGGCTTAGACCAGATGCACAGTGCTCATATGGCTGCTGGTGGAATGCTTCATCACCAACAGCATCACCCACCACATCACCACCAACAGCAGCAACAGATGCACCAACAGCAACACTACCAGGGCCCTACAGACGCCGAGCATATCTGGCGTGGCTTTGAGATGACTGCGAACGAACAATTGCCAGTTTGGATATCAGACCAAAGTCTCGGGGGCAGTTCGTTCGTTCAGAGCGGGATGGACGCATTCTTATTGCCCAACGACTACATGCCGCCGGCGCCTCAGATTTGGTGATATTCGAGGATATCCATGACTTGTACACGATCATCTTGGAACGACTTTGTTATGTAATCGCGACGTTAGCTTTCTGTACTACAGTGTACTAAATTTGGATTTCTGCTCTTTGCTGTCCTTGCAATACCTGGTCGTGAATGCAACAAGCTGCCCGCTTCTATGACACCCAATTCTCCTCAGCTCGCCCAAGATACCTCTAATGCATCTGCCATCCCTCCTCGAAACCCCTTCAGACGATGGCCCTCAGCAGCGAGCACGCTTCTTCCCCTTCGCTCTATCCTCCGCCCCAAGACTCCAAGCGCGGTCATTGTTCGTAACGTTGAAGGTCGGTTTCTGACGAAATGCGGCCACTATTACTCTGACAGATGATCTCAGAGGTGGCAAAACGACGGAAATTTATCCTGAAACTTGCCAAGGCTCTACTGTCATTTGGAGCTCCCTCTCATCGGATAGAATCCCAGCTGAAGGCAGCCTCTGATATTCTGGATGCTCAAGCTGGTTCGTGATCCCCAAGAATTCTCGCATATATCTTAATGATGCAGGATCCCAAAGAATTCGTCCACCTGCCAAATATCATTATCGTATCCATAAGGAATGGTGATACGAGGTCAACCCGCACCCATTTCGTGCGCGCCACAGGCCGCATCGCATTGACGAATCTTCATAAAGTTCACATGATTTATCGCGATGTTCTACACGACAACATGGGAGCAGAAGCTGGTACAGAAGCTCTCAGGCAACTCTTACGGTCCCCGCCTATCTATCGACTCCTCACTCGCTGTGCTCTTGCCTTTGTATGCGCTAGCATAATCTGTGTCTTATCCTTTGGTGGATCCCTGATCGATATGTGGATTAGTGGGGCGTGCGCTTGCTGTTTGCAATATCTTGGACTAAATGCTGCCAACAAAAGTTCCATGTATGCGAACGTTTATGAGTGAGTCCCTCCCATAACATATAGCCCAATTTCCAGAGAGTTTACTCGGGTCTTTACTATAGGATATCCGTATCGATAATTGTGGCGTTTGTGGCTCGAGGCTTAAGCAACATACCCGGAAATTTGTTTTGTTACAGTGCAATATCCTCGGCTGGGGTGGTTGTCATTCTTCCTGGTTTTACTGTTTGTGAGTCGCTAGTGTGACATGCGAATATATTTCTCCATCCTGAGTTATCTTCAATAGTGACCAGCGCCTTGGAATTGATGTCCAGGAACATTTTTTGTGGGTCTGTTAGGATTGTCTATGCAATCATATATACTTTGTTTCTGGTGAGTCACATTCAGCAAATGCTTGCATTTATCCTTATATCATATAGGGATTTGGCCTTACTATTGGATCTGACTTCTATTTGGTGGTGGATCGCCGTGCTCGTCGTGCATATTATCGAGGAAATACACCGAAGGACTTATCCTACACCCATGGCCACTTTACGATGGTCAATGGAACCTCACCTCTGATTTCAATCAGTGGAGTCCTCGCTCAAGGAAACTCGAGCGAATTTCTGCACATTATTAAAGGTGAGTATCGATGTTCATATCATTGGAAAAACTCCTTACCAGTCCCAAGGCTGCAATCGCGACCCATCCTGGTCCTGGTTTAAACAACCCTTGCCGTGGTGGACCATGTTCTTCCTAGTACCCATCTATTCGACGTGTTCTTCTCTGTCAAACCTTCAGGCCTGGAATCAGTGGCAGCTCTTGGTTATGGTTACCTTCTCTTGCTGCGCATACGCGGCAAATAAAGCAACAAGCGTTGTTCTTCCCGGAAGAACTGATATTGTAGCTGCATCCGGCGCCTTTGTTATCGGATCGCTCGGAAACATATATTCACGCGTTGTTCGTGGAACCGCTTTCACAGCAATGGTGACTGGTGTTTTGTTCTTGGTTCCTGTAAGTCAAGTCTTGGCAGTAACTAACTAGCAGTCAAAATTCATATTTCCTGGTTTACCAGTCTGGGATCGCTCAAGGTGGTGGTCTGACGCAGACATATCACAGCTCAGCCGAACAATACTCCGGCGGGTTCTCGTTGGCTTTGCGCATGATATCTGTCGCGTCTGGAGTGACAATTGGGCTGTTTGTGAGCCAGGTTATAGGTATGTCTATGGCTAATGAGCAGTCCTACGCTGATGGGTTTTGTCAGTCTATCTGTTTGGATCCCGTAAGAATGCTGCTCATTTCGCCTTTTGAGCACAAGCTGCCTCCTGTCTGTTGTGTTCCTCCCCGACCTGCTGCATGGCATTCTGTCAAATTAAATAACAGTGATTATTGTATGAGGAAGACCAAGATATGGAACTATGAGTAATACTATATGATGCCTACGATACCTCGAACCCTATCAGCCGAACAACTGGGCAAGCTCCTCCACTCTGCGATTCATTAACTCTGCTTTGCTGAAGTTATGACCAAGGGTCATGTTTGCCAATTCAGTCTTTTTCTTCTGTACCTCCAACAACTTCGCTTCTATGGAGTTCTCGATAATCAGCTTCACAGTGGTGACAGGCCGCGTCTGCCCTAGACGATGCTAAAACTTCATGTCAGCAGGTATGAATGACAACCGTACGCATAAACGACGAACGATACGATCCACCGCCTGATTCTCGACCGCGGGGTTCCTAGCATATCAGTTAAGATATGTCCTTGTGCTCGATCCAAATGACATACCAGTAAGGATCCATGAGATACACACGCTGGGCCGCAGTGAGGTTTAAGCCGACGCCTCCCGCTTTCAGGCTGACGAGAAGGACTTCGCAACTTGGGTCGTGTTTCAATGCATCCATAGCTCGAGTTCTGTCGTCACGCTTCATCGTTCCATCTAAACGATCATATCGAATGCCAGCGGCCTCTAAAGCATCCTCGATCCTATAAAAATGAGTAACAACCCCTGTAATGACCGATGGAAGTAACTTACTTGTCAAGCATACTTGTCCACTGCGAACTGAAGAAAGAAATAGATGAATGATTAAAGAGTTACCTAGAGGTAGCGACCACTTACAAAACAACAGTCTTGACTATCCCGTCATCGAGTTGATTTCCCTGATGGTCGATCATCTGGACTTCGATAGAGGATGGATCGTAATTCGCCGAGTATGGGTTCGCCCGGGAAAACAGAACAAGATCCCCAAGCAGCGCCTTCACCTTCGTGGATGGATGGAAATTCTCCAGCGAAGCACCCTTTTGTCTCTTTTCACGCTTCTGCGACTTCTTCTTGGATGATGTCGTATCCAAAGAAGGCTCAGGCTTGATTTCAACAGCATCGGACGGTGAAAGCCCTGTCTGACAAGCAGAGCATGAACGCCGAGTGTCAGGTGTGACGTTGGGCCATCCAGGGCATATCGAGTTACGATAACACTCGAGGCAGAAGAGGTGTTGACAACGTGTCAAGATAGGGCGTGGTGTGGAGGGACTGCTGGCGCGGGTAGACCCTCTAGAAGCCGTGCCTTTGCCCTTCCTCCCTCGTTTAGACGCGGAGGGCCCGTCAAGTTCTCCCTCGGCCTGGCCTTCAGCAGCCACGCAGAGCTCCCCTCCACATTCTACGCATTGAGTTGTTGCTGACTCTCGGAAGAGGGCGAAAATCGCTGCCGCACGGGCAGCATTTAACCCGTCTTTCAATATATCCGCAACTATGTCCTCATAGGAGGCAGCAGAATCCTGGGACTGTCCTATCTGACCAAGGCCCTTTCCCTGCACTAGCTCGAAGTGGTCGCAGATTTGACGAAGCCGGAGGATCTTCTGAAGGATGCCAACATAATTTTTCATAACCTCGTTTTTCGTCGTCATCTCGGTGAACTCGGCTTTGGACTCATTGAAGAATTGGTCGTAGATCGCTTGTTCCTCAGGGTCGAATTTGAGGTAACGCAGCTCGTCTCGTCGAGGGGGCAGTGCAAGGATCTTCTTCCCATCCTGCGTCTTCGTCTCCTTCGTTCGACGGAGGGTGATGCACTGCATTATCGTTTGAAGGCGCGCAACACCTAAAGTTTGGCCGAACTTCACAGGACTGCCAATGTATTCGGTCCAAATGTTCTTATCATCGAAAGGGGACAGTCGAAGGAACTTGATCAGCGCAAAAACGTCGTCCAATTTGTTCTGCACAGGTGTCCCGGTCAAACATAACCGACGATCGGCCATCAAATCGCAAGAGGCGCGACTGCCGACGGTACCAGTTTCCTTGATAGAGCTATAAAGTATGTCAGGAAAACAATATGGTTGATTCCTCTGAGCACTCACTGGGCTTCATCAAGGACGACACGGAACCAATGAATGCTTTGCAAAGCGCTGGCTGCTTCGACGCTGCTATATCCAGCAAATCCTGCAGACTTCTTCCTCTTCAAGCCGCTCTTCATTGGTTTAGGCAGCCTCAAGATTTGATTGCCTTGTTCGTCAACATCGACTCCACCTACTCCATCGCTGCTACCACCCTCATCCTCGTCATCGTCAGCGCTGACCGCACACCTATTTTGCTTCGAGAACTCTGAGGCAAGCGTGGCAAAGGTCGTAATGACGGCATCAAAGTCCGCGAGAAAAGCAGGATCCGGCCTGCGAGCATTGCCATGATAAATATACACCCGAAGTGGGGTCCCTATGCGAAGTCGTGGAGACGGCTTGACGTCGGGTTCAGCATCCATGGAGGTTAACAGACTCAGCTGAGACATCGACTGTGCTGGTGTGGGTGGTACACAGGTGCCGCCGCTTCCGCCGAACACGGTCACCTCCCCTTGCCAGTGTTCTCTAAACTGGTCTTCCCAATTTGACACCGTCGAGAGTGGACATACGATGAGCGTCGCGCGACTCCTTGCCTTGATTCGTGAAGCACGAGCATACTCCGCCTCTAACTTCTCTTGGGTCTTCGCGTTCTTGGCTTTCTGCTTTTGTGACGAACTAGCATCGGGTGTAGGCATACCCCAAACACTTCCAGCAAATTGGCTAGGGTCCACAGTGTTAGAGTTTCGAGGAGGGAGGGTGGGTGCCTCCAGAGGCGTCGCTGCAAATGCCTTTGCAGATTCAAGAGTAGCTGCAATAAGCGAGACACAGGTGATCGTCTTCCCGAGGCCCATCTGGTTGATATTCTGTTAAAGTCACTTTGACAAGGGTGAGGACATAACACACGTACGTCATCTGCCAAAATGGCACCTTTGGTTTCGACGGGCTCCTCTAACATTTCCTTTTCGGTAACGACATGAAACCAGGAAACTTGGCGGGACAATGGGTTTGTGCGTAACTGCCACAGCGAAGAAAAAGTTCCGTCCGCGCCGGGTGTCTCGCGTTCACGCTCCAGCAAGAATGTCAAAGCTTTCTTTTGATGGGGGTACAGTTTCGTTGCGACCTCTGCAGCTGTGGGGTGTAAATGAGTGAGCGAGGGATATGGCTAGATCTACAAGCAACACACAAGGTTCCGTTTCAGTCAACTCATGCCCATCTTTCAAACTCTTAAAGACTTCATCCACTTGACTTCTCTGCACTTCCACGCTCTTTCCTGTCATGGTCGGAGTGGTCCAGCGAGAGTTGTTGCTACTAACGGGACCATATCCAGGTCGGTTCGAAGCTATAATCGTGCGATTGTGGCCTCCCGGAGGCGGGTCATGGGGGTTGTGATAATGATAATTGGAGAGTCGATGAACATCGTACGGCGGGGTTGGGTGGTCGAGGAGAAGACCGCACTGGCGAAGATAATTTCCAACCACAGGTATATTTCCCTTGGGTGTGTAGACAAGCATCTGAAGAGGGAGGATCGGAAGCTTCAAGGTCGTAAGATAAATATCGTGCAACGTTCCGGATATAGTCAGAAAATCTTACGTTGGGTGGCCCTTTCCGCACTTTGGCATCCACACGGATCAATCCCTTCCCCAGCATGGGACCAATTGCAGTGGCAACTTTTTGCTCGACGACCCCAAAAGCGTCGCCGGACACTGGTTCTCCATTAGGGCCTCTCGCATGTGGTGCTTTGATGTGAATGGTCTCCGAGCCGCCAGGTTTATGGGGATTATGTTCATAATGAAGCCTAACAAGGGCCCATTCTGAGTCACTAGAGGGATCTTGCGGGTGCAAATACGGAACGGGATAAAGTACGAGAGCAGTTACAGTGAGCTGTCCAATGCATACAGGAGTTTTAGGGGGGAGTTCGGGCGGCAATGTGGATATCAGCGGTACAGTGGATGTGCTCGGCTGCCTTGGGTGAGTGGATGGGGGGGGTGAGGGCGAACCAGTGAGATCTATGACTTGACGACTCGATGACGCGAGCATTGAAAAACGAGGTAGTGCTGGGGATGTGAATGACGAGGGTATATGGGGCGGGTTCAGCGGAGGAAGTTGTGCTTGGGAGTGCCGGGGAACAAAAAGGCTCGGAGGACCTGCGAAAGGTGGGCGATACATGGCTTGATCTGACGACGCGTGCGGAGGGTAGGATGCAGACGGCTGGGAATGGCTCGACTTACTGGAAGAGCTATCGGGTGCTAGCATTCCCTGATTCTGATTGAAGGAAGGCAATCGCGACATATAACTTGGCAGAGGGACGTCGGTCTCGGCGACAAAGACGCTTTGGGCGTTGTGTGGATCGAATCGTGAAGGTGACGAGTCCATTCGAGCGCGTTTGGAGAGGCGGTGAGAGCCATAGTGATCATTGGAGTCGTCTTCGTCGTGAGTGAGGTCTATGTGATTATGGTGGTGGACAGGGGAAGATAAAGCGAGCGTAGAGATGGATGTGGGTGGTGCGGGTGCGCTTTGGGCGGCCATGGGGCACGCGGGTGACAAAAGGGAGCTGCTCGTCGGGAACAACGACTGCGAGCAACGACGGGTGAAGGACACAATTCTAATTTACTAGTACTTCACGTGATCGTCTGTGTCAGCACAACGGGGTAAGGCCGCCAACTGACTCAGCGCGGCGTCCGTCCTAGCCCGCGATCTATACTGCTGGGCATTGCGCTGTAGAATAATCCGAGGGGTTACAACTTTCAGTATACTAATAGTAAGCATTGCGCTGTAATAATCCGAGGGGTTGCAACTTTCAGTATACTAATACTATATGTATAAGCATCCTTTCATTCCGATGGCTGTACACCTCCTGACATTAACATCTACAAACACACAATCCTAAGTTTAACACTCAAGTCCATCCCATTGCATAATAAGCCTGTCTAGCTGCCTCCTCTTTCGCAATTTGCTTGCTACTGCCCGTCCCTACACCCTTTTGTATTCCATTGACTGCAAAACAACGTACCAGAACATCGCATAGGTAATACACCAAATGACGAATCAGTCAACGTACCGATGCATCGGACACTCCACCGGCCTGCATGTGGTGGTCCACTAAATTCGGCCGGGTATTCAACCGTTACGCGCCGTTGAGTTGCTGTTTGATTAAACAAAGGTAGGAATGGCAGAGAAGGCTGTGCGGGAGCCAAGGGATTTGGAACCGACATATGTGGCGGAGCATGTCTCGGCCGCGGTGGCGATGGAGGCGGCTGCGATGCGAAAAATATAGGGGGTTGGTAATACGGAGGAGGTTGCTCGCTCTTGGCTTTCTTTGAAGGCGGTGCTTCAATAGGTTGCGGGGGCTCATGCGCCGACGACAGCGGCGGTGCCACTTGTGAGCTGTCCTGACCGAGCAGGAGATGGCTTATCCACTCCTGCACCGTCTCGATTCCATGCTCTGCGTACACCCCACCCAAATAGGCGTAAAACAGAGAGCGCGTTTCCTGCAAATCGGTCAATGAATACTATCGTACAAACGCATTCATACAGAACAATCACCTTGGGAGTATTCAGGGTGGCGAAGACGGCTGGATGGCAGCGAAGTTTCTGTCGCATGTTGTACATCGTGACCCATTTATCAATATTCGCGTCTGAGAGCGCTTTCTCCCGTCCAGACTGTAGATTTCATTACAAGGCAGCCCAAGTAAGATGTTCAAGACCGCTTACAAGGATCTCTGGTGTTCTCAGTATTGGCCTCTTGTTGAAAAGCGCATGGGTCAACGTAGCGTCAAGGGCCACCTTCCCCAGTTGAATGAGCCGTTCGTTGTCACCATAGTCCTCTGGACGACCGGTCGATCTCCTCAACGAAATGTGAGTATATACTTGGAGAATGAGATCACTGGAGACTTTCGGTAGCGGTACGTGGTGGCCCGAGAGTTCCACAGGCCGGTTCCGCTTCAGTGGGGTGGACAGAGAAGCGCTGGCAGTGGTATAGTTCATGTCTGCCAAACGACAATGTGCTGGTGTTTGTATGGCATGATTATCCTAAACAGCGTGATGGGTGATTACAAGGTGATTATCATCGATTACGGTTGACAAATATCTAACAAAAATGGTATGCAGTTGCTACTGTAAGTACCTACATATTATGTGTGGTAAGTACTAGGTATTTTCGATGTACGATACTTGAATAATGGTATGTACCCTGTTGTAATATTTCTTCAAGAGGCAAGATGCAATGCGAAGGCGTATCTAATCGCTGATGTGAATGACATCTGCTGAAGCTCTCTCCTTTTTCTTCTGTTTTGAGAGCAGTTTGTGCAATACGCGGACCGTAGCAACAGCCGTGGGGTCGGGATCGCCTTCTAGTCGTATGATCTGCCTGGTAATGCTAAGGGGCAACTATCAGTAAATGTTCCCATTTGTACTAAATCAGGATTAATGGCTGACCTTTGCGGGCCTTGAGCTACGATAGGGCAGTCCTTGACAAGATGGTGCGGCGACCGTTCACATACTGGGCAAGGCAATGACGCAGTTGAGGTAGTCGACGTCTTTGGCTTTTTCGGTTTCGACTGTTCAGTGATTGATGGAGAGGCTGGGCGTTTCGATGGACCCGCAACAGCATTTGACATCTGTCCTATATTTGTGGTCAACGAAACCGCCTGCTGCGGCTGCGCATGTTTCTCGGGTGTGATGTTTAATTGGCCAGCTTGTTGTGCGCTCCAACAACCTGCACTCGAGCCCTCTGCTGCCTTTGGTCCGAGACTTTGAAGAGGAACCGCCTGAACATTGTCTGATTTTCGAAGGGGATGCAGAGGTTGCCCAGCAATGAGATGTACGTGGCCGCGCTGATGCAGTGTTCTGTCAATAGCTTCGATAGCAGCTGTCTGAAATCAAGAAATCAGAAGTGGAAATTGATAATTTGAACGATGCATATATGTACCCTTTGTTCCCAAGGCTCGTCGTTAGCATGTAGTAGAAGCATTTCACGAAATTCAGCTAGGTTTTCAGATCGCTCCGTCATGACGCATTCTCCGGGCCCATCGCCATGCCGACCCCCGCATAGGCCACAGTACTGAATGTTGTGAGACACAGAATTTTGAATGGAAGAAAGAGGACCGTTGAGCGGCCGGTTTGTCGACAAGGGGAGGGTAGGCTTTGTCTTCAACTTGCGATGGGAAGGTTCAAACGTCTCGTCCTCCTTGCCGCTTGATACGTTGTCGTCTCCATCCGACTCTATGTCCGAGGCAACGTAACCCGATCCTTCTGACGCCACGGATCTCGCTGAACTGGGGAACTTCTTTCCATCTCCTTTCAGGGGCTCATCCCTATAAGCGTTGGGCTAAGTTGTACGAAGTTAGGACAATCTTGACAGCCAGAAATCAAGCACACTCACCTTGGAAATTGCCGCAGCTCGACGCTTTACACCACGTCCTGAGAGTGCTATTTCCTGCGCCTGGGCTTTGTCACGTTCCACTGTGATCTTTTGGAGTGTTTGCGCCCATGAATCGTCTTGATCAATATCCTCTACCTCTTCCAAAGAGTCCTTGTCCGCCGCCCAGACTTTGGCGAAAGCAAATGACATGCCTTCTTTGACCTGTACCTGCTCTTCCCCCTCTTTCTCTGTCTTTTCGATAAGCTTGTCGATGTCGTTATCCGTATCTTTTGAAAGACAGGTCAAGTATGGGTCAGGGATGATAAGCGAGTAGACGCACAGATAATATCCCGTGAGGTCTGTTCTACGTCGAACAGAGTTTGTGCACCATACGTGAGAATCGATTGGACATTTTCGCCTACAGAGTCTTCCTCATCCATTTTCTGGACAATCAGATGATCCAAAACCAATTTTTTCTTCCCAACTTGCACGATACGCTCTGTAACGTGTAAGCAGAGTGGTTGGACTGAATTGTTCTTAGCTAACCTTCTGCTGAATCTTTCACCATCAATTTGAAAACAAGACATGTCTTCTGCTGTCCAAATCTATATGCCCTTGCAATGGCCTTGCAGGGCAGTCAGCGAAACTTCTTGGCGCATTGCTTGACTCCTTACTTGTAAATCCTAGAAATTGTCAAAATTTAATGAACAGCGAAGCCAGAGGGTGACATACCTGATGGGGGTTGAAATCGGGGTCGAAGATGATCACAGTGTCTGCACTCTATGTTATGAAACTCAGCCCTGGATCCTATCAAGTAAAGAGAGGACCCACGAAGAGGTTGATGCCTACGCCCTAAAATAAAACATGTTATAAAATGTGAGTTACAAATTATACGTTGAACATACACCGGCACGAGTTGTTAGTAGATAGATGAAGATATCCGAGCCGGGTTTGTTGAATTCGTCCATGCCCTTTTGTCGTACGCTGCCTTTGGTGTTGCCATCCTAATTTGAAGTTCAATTGAGGGCAGTGGGTAACTCACTAAAAACATACCAGCCGAAGAAATTTATGGCCCTCGCCGACAAGAAAATCTTCAATCACGTTGAGGGCAATGACGAACTAAGCAACGTAAATGAAGAGCATATAGATACTCCAAAACCTCCACGCACCTGGCTGAAAAGAAGCACACGGTGTCCACGCTCTTTGAGTTTAGGAAGCAGAGACTTAAGCAGGCGCAATTTCGCGCTTCCATCGATCAATTTCTCGTGGGTCTCTTGGGAGGACAATCCTCGAGGTTCGATGTCCTCAGCGTAAAGGTATGGATGCTGTAGACATCTATAGAGCAGATGAGATGAGCGAACTCAAGAATACGGTCTGACACACTTTCGCAACTCCATGAGAACATTGTTGATGCGTCCTTTGACTGGCGCACTGTTCAGCTTCGTAGACTGCCGCGTCAAACCATTCAAAATATCGAGATTATGACCTATAACGCTGTGAGCATTTGAAAAGGAGGACACCTTAGTACTCACTCAAGATAGACCGATAAACCTCTTTTTGCAGCGGTGCCATGGACACAGGAACGATAACCTCATTCTACAAAGTCCAGCTCAGCATCAAAGCCATCAAAGAAGAAAAAACGAAACTCCCACCTTCGGCGGAAGCTGCAGGACTTCACTCTTGAGCCGGCGCAAGAAGTATGGTCGCAGTCTGTTGTGCAGCTGCTTGACAAGATCTTCGGTAAGTTCCTCGTGCTCTTTTTCGAGGCTTTCAAGGTCGCCCCACTCGTTGGGGTCGAGGAAATTCATGAGATTGAAGAGTTCGCGGATATTATTATTCAGAGGTGTCTGTACCATTTTAGTATGATGTCGCAAGAATTATTTTTTTAAACTCACGCCGGTCATGATGATTCGATGAATGCTGTTCAATTCATTTAAACGCCTGAACAAAAGGCTGCTATCACTTTTGACTAGACAGATTGTCAGAGAATGCGACACCAAGTAAGACGAACAATAATTACGTCTCTGGCCCTCGTCGATCACGAGCACCTTGAGAAAGGACGGAGTCAGTCCTGCCCAACACCAGAGATATGTGAGATTCTGACCTCCCATCGAGGCTGATTTTTGAAAACAGGCGTGAAGTCTTTCTGGTTCAGCAATCCCTCGTACGTAGTAATGAGAACATGGAACTTTGCCCCAGTTTCACCCTGACGCTTCGTTTCGTGATACAACTCGAACTTCTTGATAACATCCCGGGCTTTTGCTTCACCGTAAAACGGAACGACTCTGAGCTTCGGTGCCCAACGCTCGAATTCTCTCACCCAGTTAGTAATGGTTGAGTTCGGAACAACAACGAGGGCAGGAAATGCTTTGAAGTTAGCAATGATGTTGCCAAGGAAAGTGGCTATCTGAACTGTCTTCCCCTATAACGAAATTAAAAAGGGCACCCCAGAACATTCAATACCCGACCGGGCTATCCACTTACCAGTCCCATTTCGTCGGCGAGAATGCAATGTTGATGTGTCCACCAGTTGTTACACAACCAGTTGAACCCGTCGACCTAAAACATATTAAGTCTTGTACAAGATGAGTGCGATTAATGCATACCTGGAATGGCATGAGCTTGAGCTGGGGATTCTGACCAATATCAAGGTCGGCGGCATCATTTAGTATATGCCGGTTTCGGAATTCATCCTTTGCTCTTTTCTCAAACCTTTCGAGGTAGGATGTGGGGTGCTTAGGCACAACTACGTGACGAGAGTCAACAAACCGCTGCAGTGCCGTCTGAAATGCTGGGTATGTTGGATCACCGGAGCGAGGCGGAGAATCCCAGGTTGCTAAAGGTAAACATATATTGATTGTAAGTCCTTCTCAATGTCATTTACACGCCTACCTTCATCATAACCAAGGTCA
Source organism: Lyophyllum semitale (assembly GCA_018851285.1). NCBI lineage: Eukaryota > Fungi > Basidiomycota > Agaricomycetes > Agaricales > Lyophyllaceae > Lyophyllum > Lyophyllum semitale. The sequence continues at coordinate 23,886 of JABCKH010007687.1, read as the reverse complement.
TTCCACTTGATAAATGCCCATACGACTTGGTCGATGTTGTCTATACTGAACCTGCGTTTTGTTCTTGCCTCCCATTCCGGGATAGTTTCCACAACGTCGTCGCTTGGCTGTTCGCCTTGATCAAAGGCAAGATCGTGTTCCTGCTGAATTGCCTCGTTCGACGTTTCTTCTGAGGCGTCTTCGCCTTCAGTACCAGTTGCTCTCTGTTTGCCCTTGTTTCCACCTTTTTTGGCCCTGGTTTGGCGTCGAGGGCGCCATAACAGGATATCCAGAAGGCGATCAATGGCCTTCCAAGCAGGAGAGAGTCGGCGTTCAGCGTCAGGGATAGCGTCTTGTGGCAATGCTGGAGTATTGCCTCGTGGTTTGGCGGAAGAGGCCCGTGATTCGTCACCAATTTCAAAGGAAAGGGGGGATTCTTCGTCGCCAACTATGTTGGCATCCACGACGCTCATCAGTTCCACCTTAGAACCACCAGCCAGGAAGTTCTTTAATTTTGCATGGTGTGTGGAAAGGAGCCACATATGTGGAACCCATTGCACACGCCTGTAACTCCTGTCCAACCATTTTACAAGATACTCCCTTGGTAGAGAATCTTTGTAATTCGAAATTTCGTCGCGATGGCGGGGAGGCTCAACAGCATTGGGAGGATATGGACGCCATGCAATGATTTTGTCAACCCCAAATCTATAAGAAGCACAATCTGCGCATAGCCAAGTTTGAGCATAGTACTGAGCAATGGCGGCGACAGAGTCATCGGAGGTATAGTTTGGTGGCAACGCCAGGTGTTCGTAGTGAGCGATGCGCTTGCATGTGAAGCACCGGAAGAGCAGTTCGTTAGCAAGGCGGTGTGCCTCGCCCAAGTCGTCGTCCATGGATTTCGAAAAAGCTGATGCATCCTCCTTAATCCCACCTACCATCGTAGTAGCATCGTTCTGCCTCTCAGCTGGCGTTTTCTCTTTTTGAACTTTTGACATCGCATCTGGTTCAAGAGCAACTTCCATGCAGCCCATACAAAACCCGCCTTTCATACAGGCGCCTATGTATTGTCAATGAGCATGATCTTGAGGTAAGCAACGAGACGCCTACCGCAGATGAATTCTGTGGTCTGGTTCGCATCTAGGCCAGGGCGTTTTCCTGGCTCGGGCTGTCCAGGAAGATTATTATCCTTAGCCTCGATTTGAGACTGAGCACGCTGCCAGTCCGCTCGGTCTCTGTCCCTGGCGGCTTTTAGAATCTCATCCCTCTGAGTGCTCGCCATACATCGCCAGTGGGCTACGACAGGACATTTGAGGCTGTCATATATACGTATCGGTTTAGGATCGTATGTTGAATAATTGACAACTTACCATCGCACCCATCCACCAAGAGCAGTGGATCGTTCTTCTTCGTCCCCTGAGAATTCAAATTCATCTTCAGATGTCTTTCTTTTCTTCTTGGATTTCCCTTTCTTCGAAAGCGCCTGGAGGAGCTTGTGTGCAGGAGCCTGATGACATTTCTCGCATATGTCGCGATGTTTTCGTAGCGGCGCGTTCTCTTTATCAGAATCAGAATCATAATCAAGATCTGCGACAGAGCGGAAATGGCCATATGCAGGTCGCGACGCCTTACTGCGAAACGGCCTTTTTGTGATCTTTTTCCCTTTAGGTCGGGCAGAGCCAGATACGTATGCATCGCTGTCGTCGTCGCTGCGCTCGAGATCATCCGTGTATGTATCGGTATCGAAGTTGACCTTTGCTCCCTTCCGAATACGATTGGATCGTCGTGAGGGCAGTAAGACTACAGAGTTGTCACTGTCTCCATTCTCTTGATCAGAGTCGATGACAAAGACTGTCGTAGACCGAGTCTTCCTGGGACTGAAAGGGAGGGATTTCTTTGACTTTGCCGAAGACCGTCCGCTACGTCGTGGGGGCAGCGACCGACCCTTCTCTTCATATTCATATTCATCTTCTTCTTCGCTCTCCTCGTCTCCATCGTCTTCATCACGTTCCATTTCCTCCTCCTCAGAATCCGGGACGACCTCGAGTTCAGGTGTCGACTTGATGCTGCGAGCGGACGAGATATTGACTGTGGCACGTCGGTTGCGGATACTGACAGTGGTCTTTACGCGGGATAGGGGATGAACATAATGCGCAGAGGGGTCAAATGGCGTCAATTCTCCAGCAGCCTTCTTGCGATCTGTTTCAACCATGAGAAAAAAAGGCGAGGATGAAGGGAAGAAATCGCGTACTAAATTCATCAACGAGGTCTTGATATTTCTGCACGAAGGGAACTGAAGGAAACTGAGACCATAGACGCGTCAGATTAATGTAAATACGCGAGAAAACATCGCACCTTGTGAGCGATACCTCCTTGATATCGCGCAAAGTAGTATACCATGTTCCCCTCGCGATATTTACCTATTACTTCGTCGACCTCCACTTCAACATTGGATTTGAGAGAAGTTTTATCCGCTGCTTTGTAGAGCTTTTTCTCCGCTGCGGGGATCTGTGGAGGTGAGATGAAGAACCGCTGCGGTTGCGGACGAGACGCGGGTGGTTGTGGTAGCGGTGGTTGAGGCGGGGGCGGGGTTGGTGAAAAAAGCAAGGCGGGATCAGAAGAGGGCTCGCCCGTACCCATCCTGTTCATGATAAAAATGACGGAGGTGGCAAATGACTCGGGGACGCGACTTGCAACGTATTGTAATTTACGAGTAAACACATATAAACATTTTTTTTGACATTCTTCAAGTACTCTACTTTGGTATTCAGATTCCCGTTCCTCCGCCTTGCATGCCATTCGAGTGTTAATCAGGGGAAATCCGATAATCAATCAACCAGCTCCTACATTGTGATGCAAGCTGTTCACTGTGATCTGTGGAAAGGGAGAGGTCAAACCAACGTTAAACATGGGGGAACCTTGGGCTAGTTCTTACTTATGCAAAATGTGTGAGGTATGTCCTGATGTCCGTGAACTACTCTCACGTTCTCCGGGTCCGGTTTTAAAGAACGGAGTATATTGTCCTTTTGTTCTCCTAACCAATCATCCTGCTCCGCGAAGTAGAACCACAGTTGGTCCCGATGGGCGTCAAGTAAACCTACATCCAGGTCTAAGATACCCTCCATTTCATCGTGGGCCATATGCAGAGCAGCGAGAATGCTAGGTGGGGAGCCCAGTAGTGTTCGAAGTACGAGGACTTGTTGTAACGGCCAACCACGATACAAGAGAGACAATAACCCAGTTGGTAAAATCCTAGTGAAGTAAGATAGTAGGGCAATGATGGATGCAATACGAGGCGAAAATAACCACTAACCATATCCTTAGATATGGCAGGGGGGGTTAATGCGTAGTAACACTCACCGAGATTCTTCTACCGTTTGGGGTATCGGCGATGCGCGAGATGGTAGGAAAAAGCAGGAAGACAGCGGAGACAGCAAGTGGCCTAGCCTTTAAGACCTAGACTACCAGTGAACATGGTCTCTTGAGTCTCTAGCAGGAAACGAAAAACCTGCAAGGAAAGCCACGCCCCAACACTGTGCCCGACCAAAATGACACTGGTGTATTCGCCAAACGCAGACTGGATTGCTTCGAATGCCCTGGTGGCGCCTTCCACTTGGGCTGTTAGTCCGTAACGGGATGTAGAAACCGAACCAGAGAGCTCTATCCCGGGAGTATGGCCGATGTGAGAGAGGGCGAAAATAGCAAGCTTCAACGTTGTGTCCTTTTCGTGAAGAGAACTCAGGAAAGGAACGTAGAAATCCAGAAGACCAGGGTTTCCTGTGCGCAGTTAGTTTTGGAACTGGTAACTGCCCGGCGTTGATATGACAAACCAGGGATGAATAGTATGACTGTCTCTGGGGTTGGAAGCCTGGCGGGCCACCACAGGGCATGCGAACGGCCAAAAGGATGCTCGTGCTGAAATACGGCATTGCAATACCCTACAGTAGGCGGGTCGCGTGGTTGAAGGAATGGTGGCAGAGACATTGTGATTTGTTGATGCCTACTATTTCGATCAACTTGAATCCACCACTCTTGTCGTGAGCCGTAGTTTGATGTCGATGTCTCGTGCGCCGCCCTTCTCTACACGTCACCGTTCGCCGTCTATCAATGGAGTCAGTATATCCTCGCCAACCCCCTTCTCCCCCACCAGCTCATCTGGGACGAGGCCTCTACAAATATCACGTCCTATGCCCGAACGATCGACAACTCCTGGCAACAGTGCTTTTACCCAGCACTCCCCACAAACAGAACCTCCACCGAATGGACCTTCACGTCCACAACGATCTGAGCTGCGAACCAGAGTTTCTGACTACGATAATTCAGAACAGGCGTCGTTTAGAGATAGCATTAGCACCCGCTCCGATGCCTCTCTGTCACAAATTCCTCGAGCCGGCGCCTCAAGTAGCCCGAATACCCCTGCAAAAACGAAGCAAAGGCCACCGCGTCTTGAAAGCCCGACTGACGAGGGAGATCTATCAACTCCAACGTCCTTGGTTTCAGCGATGTCTGCGTTTAAGTCTGCAGGTTCTCGGAGACGCGCGATGACGAACGGAAGCGACGAAGTGGAATACCAAACGGAACGCCAGAATGAGATGGAGGCCGAGAAAGCGAGACAACAACGAATACGCGACAAAGTTCCAGGACGACGGGTCAATGGAAAGGCTCGTGCTGGTGATATTGACGGTGAGAACGTGTTCATGGCAATTTACAGGTCACGATGCTAATATGCGCCCCAAGCCGTCCTGGACCAAGTCAAGGACGGGTGGGAGTTCATTATCGACCCGGATGTAAGAGCGGCCATTTGTTCTGTTTCATACCGTGATAATATCATCTTCGATGTCTAGTTCAATAATGTGGACCTTGCCCTTCAATTACTGGACGACTCATCTCATGGAAAGGACATGGACTCCTTCCGGAGAACCAAAGAGATTCTTGGCAAGGCTTTGAAAGGCTCTGTCGATAGTGCGTTAATTAACAACCCCTTATCTTTGTCTAGAATATACTTACCTGACTATATATTACACCCATGTCAGAACACTATCAGGCATTCGCTGCTTCTCTTCCGCATCAGGCTGCCCTACTAAGTCACCTGAGCGAAACACAATCGCAGATACACGTCGCACGGACATCTCTGTTGGAGGCCAAGGAAGCTTTGGGCAACAAGCGAGCCGATCTGGTGCAGCTGTGGTCTAGAGGACAGACTTTAGAAGAAATGTTGCGTATTCTGGAGCAGATGTATGTCTTCGCGCCTTTCATTAGCCATGCTATCATTTTAAAGCATTCTTTCCAGTGAACACTTGAAATCTGTACCAGACCTATTGGAGACACTCATGTCCGAGAAGCGACTTCTACAGGCTGCCGTACTGCTTGTACGTAGTCTGAAAATAATCAACAAACCGGATATGTTGGAGATTGGAGCTGTGTCTGACCTACGGAGCTATCTCATAGGCCAAGAAACGGTTCGTCTACCTTTTCATAGCCTGTAACCCGTCTTTAATTCAATTTACTCACCGTCTTCTAGGCTTTGCGGGATATTCTCATAGACGAGGTGCAGAATCATCTGTATCTCAAGTCCTTCTGGTGCGATACCCGATGGGCAGCATATGTACCGAATCAGCAAACTTGTGAGTAAAATGTGTTAATGTTGCACAAGATAAACGACTGAGAGCCTTCTACTGCTTAGTTCCTAAAGTCGAATTCGAGGAGGAAGGCGGATTCAAGACATTCGAGCCCAGTGAATCAACACCGTCCTCTCCGTCCTTCCGCCCCAGCCGTCAGGCTCGGTTTCTAAATGATCTGGCAATAAAGCCCAACGAACCGCCGGTCGATTTGAGTGACCTTACTGTCAGCAACAGTGGCCAGCCATCAACCTCTACTCTGACGTCGATGTCCAGCACTGCCCCGCACAACCCTGAAGCAGACTCTTTCGCCTATATGGAAACACTTATCGAATCTCTCGCGGTTCTAGGAAAACTAGGGAGCGCGCTTGATGTTGTTGCCCAAAGACTGCCGAGTGAAATCTTTAACCTTATAGAAACAACTCTCGATGAAGTCGAGGAACGGGCAGAATATGGCCGCAGAGGAACAATGTTCGGTTTCAATGGGGCCATCGGGAGATCGGAGGGTGTGTACACTTTTGTGTCAGAGAACTCAGCTGTTGGCCCAACGGCGCTTCCGAAGGGTACCTTGTTGAGAGCGTCATCCTTGAGACTTGCGGCGCTGGAGTCTTCTTCTAAAAGAGTCGACCACGAGATTCTTAAGGACCTGTTCTGGACTCTGTATTCAAAGTTGGATGCTGTTGCACAAGGCCTCCGCGTTGTCTATGAGGTCTCAAACCGAGTAGGATTGGTAAGTCCGACAACGTTTAGGCCTACTGCGAAAAGTATATATAAATTATATAGAGACGCGACTTCAAAGACTCCTCAGGCACCAAACCCGGCTCACTTTTTTCCCTTGCCGACGTGTGGACCCCGATACAGGCGGAGGTCGGTGTTGATCTCCTCCAGCTCATCTTCCTTGTTCTGAAAGTGTCACAGGTCCGGACTCTGATACATGACTATCTCACTGATGAGGACCAAGGCTTAGTTTCAGGCCGGAATCCTATCTCTTCCATCAACGAAATTCTCCGTGAGGGTAAATTTACCCGAGACAAGGGCAAGGTACGACTTCACTCTGTTACCACGATTCAGACCTCATTCGACTTGCCTCCAGGCCGTTTTCCGTTTCGCAGACACTGACATGAAAACGACCAACAGAACTCTCAAGCCACACGAGGATGGCTTGACGCGTGTGCTTAACGACACCATGCCAGGGCTTGTTCCAGGATCGGGAGATGCAGTCCAAGCTACATTGGCCAGTGTTGGAACTGACGATCGCATGCTCGGAGCAGACCAGCACCATCGACTCATCATTCATCCCGACGCCTTCCACGTCAGCGTCCTCTTTCAACCGACCTTGACGTTCCTCAGCCGTATAGCGGCAGTCCTCCCGTTCGGGGTGGAGTCTGAGCGAACATCGAGTGCTGTTTTGGACGAGTTCGTCTTGAAGGTGTATTTGCCACAATTGGAGGAGAAGGTTTCCGATCTTTTCCATCAGGCGGTCACTGGTATGTGTGGATTAGTTAGATTTTTTTGCGTCGTCTTCATCTATCCTATGAAAGGTTCGGAGGCATTTCAGCCTGACCCCTCGTCGACTTTGCTGTCACCGGAGCCCTTGATGAAGGTATTACAACCTCTTAAGGCTTTCCTGACTTTTGTTTTGACCTGTTTTGCATCTTCGGCAGGCAAGCACACAACTTATGGCATTGATCAATTCTCTATGTGCCATGCTTGCCACCAGTCCGTTCCATCGAGAAAACTACTCGCGTTTGATTCTTGGCGTTATCATACAGTTTTATCAACGTTGCAGTGATCGCTTCCAAGACCTTGTCACGGTACAGGACAAACAGGAACCAAAACTTGAGCCAAGACTAGCTCTCGCAGCTCAATGGGCACAACGATCGGAGGTCACTACTTGCATATCGGAGTTGTTGTCTACGCCTGTGCGTCCTATGTATGATACCAATCACTGTCCAGTTCTTACACTACCGCAGGAGTCAGACACCTCTAAGCTGCAACAGCTCTGCCGTCAAGAAACTCACCTCGAATTAGAACTTCTCGGTCGGAAAACGATACCTCAGACAGACCTTGTTCCTTCGATCCGCAATCTTGCTGCTCTGGCAGGACTATATCGCAGTGTCGTAAGTTTGCCAAGTTTGATTGCCTTTCTATGACACCCAATGTTCGCCTAGTCTTGGTTTGCTAGAGGAATAGATGCTCTCAAAGCAAGACCCGACGATACACTGTCACCTACCACCCCTCAAAACCTCGAACCGCTGTCCGGTGCAACACCCTACACCCCATATGTACCGTTGGCCCTCCCACCAGAACAGTTACAGCTCCCTCTCTCTCGCGAAATGTCACTGTAAGCAATTTCTCGACTAGGAGAATTCCTTCAACTTAAGTGTTTGGAGACAGCCGATTCCAAGCGTTACTTAAAACCTACGAGCAGCTCTCCGGCCTTATCCTAGATAGTATACGCATCGACGTCCGCTGCAGGACGATATTTTACCTAAATTCAGCAATGCGCCAGGTGAGGAAGGTAATTACGCGTATATTGAGTATACTCATCGATCTTGTCAGGGAGACTATTCCATCGACTCCGAAGCCAGCGAACCCGATCCCCACATCGTGGACCTGAACGCAGAGTTGGTGAAATGTGACGATTTCCTTTCCACGAGCCTACCAAAGCGAGAACGAGAGTATGTCGTTTGACCTTACCAGAACCTGACACGTCCTTATGGCTTCAAAGATTTGTTTTCGTGGGACTCGGACATCTCATGGAGCATCTTCTAATATCGAATGCGGCGCATCTATACCTCCCAACCTCTTTCGGTATCAAGAAGATCATGCGGAATATACTTGCCCTTCAGCAGAGCATCAAAGCACTGACGAATGATCAACAAAATACCGAATTTGAACGAGCTAAACAATACTATTCCCTATTTTTCTTGTCGCCCCAGGTATGTTTGAGTTTGAGTTTCGAAGTGTCAACATGAAGGTTGATTCATTATATTCAAGGACATGCTCGACGGCGTCCGAAAGAGACAGTCCTTTAGCTTTGATGAATACCAGACGATGCTCAATCTTCAATGCGGTGTCAATGCCGCAGAAGGCGATGCCGGAGCCGCCAAAGCCACCGATCGCAGTTACAGCATGTATATGATAGAACTCCATGGACTGGAGTTGGAAAGTTCGGGCCTATAGCGTTATGAATATTTATTACAGGATTCTATATTATTATTGCCGTTTGGTTTCTTGCTAGCAAAACTGAGCCATTCCTGGTCGGCAACCGCCTCCACCTTGGGCATCCGAGAAAGATCAAACCGAAGAGAAGGAGACAATGCATTTGATGACAAGGAGACAGAGTATTTGCCCAATGACTGCCCGTCCTTGTTGGTGTAGCGGGAATAGGTAAGGATGGGTATACGTCCCAATAGTTCCTGGAAACGGCGACGTAGCCATCTTGAGGGATGCCGAGGCCTGGTGGAGGACGCGATGTCGCCATTGACGCCGGTGGCTAGTGTAAGTTGCTCCTTGCAAGTGAGAGGCTTTGGTATGGTAGGAGGGCCTACGACTGCTTCGACATCCTCGAAAACACCGTAGCCTTGCATTCCCATCCCTCTTATGCCTGTGCGTAAGAGATCACTCTTTGAGCTACCACCGAAAGAACCGTCTCCCACAACCATTTGTAATGGTGGCCGGACTTTTTTCCATTCCTCGGAAAAGTATTGCCACCGAATATTCACCTCACGTCGTTTGCTAAACGGCCCTAAAAGCCTTGCGTCTTCGGAGGATAGATCGGCGCGTGGAGGAAGGGTGGGAGGGAAAACCAAGGACTTGGACGGCAAGGGCTTGGTTTTGCGGGAATAGCTAGACATGAGAAGAGCTTTCATCTCAGGCGAATAGACAGGAGGTCGTGATTTCTCGACTGAAGGGATAATCCGCGGAGGAAGTTGGGTGTTTGGGTCGGAAAAAATTGGCTTGAGTACAGGAATTACATGGAGACGAGTATGCTGTCATAACAAGACGGACAAACCTTCATTATCTCCCATTTCAATTTTCCTTTCCGACCGTATGCGAGGTCCAATATGTGTTCAAATGCTTTTGTGCTCCCGTTGTTTGCAGCTTCGATTTTGCGCAAGTCCTATGAATAGTAAATCTCGGAGAAACTTGGAAGGGTGGAGGGAGAGATTGGCGAACATTGGATACACGCCTCATTTTGCCGTCGTACAGACCCTTGTTGGTTGATCTTAGGATGGCGCGAATGTCATCCGATGCCTTTATGCGGAAGAATTGCCTGAAATTACATCAGGTCAAATATGAAGATGTGAGAAAAGATGAACCAACCGAAGGTAAGGCAGAGGTAGTTGTCTGACTTGGCGAGCGTAGACTCTGTAAAGGGAGATGACTGGGTGTCGTGTGCGTTCCATGAGGAAAGCTGAGGATCACGTGCAACACGCGACAAGACTGAATTCCAAGTTGACAACAGGTAGTTTATCCAAGTCACTGGCATAAAAGTCTTCGAGCCCAATGATGTGCCGAAACCTCACACCAACAATGTTGAAGCACGCTGTTGGACTCAGTCCTTGCTATAGCTTCCGTGGCTATTGCGCAACAACCTGTGCGTCCTGTGTTTGGACCGATTAATTTCACCTGCCTCCGTTTTTAGTTGTACGCACAATGTACGTTTTCTCATTCAAGTTCTTAACTAGTGAGGACCACTGAATCTCACATTTTCATAGGTGGCCGCATCGGATGGAGTAAGGGGTGCTTGATAGAACATCTAAACAGCTAAGCAATATGTCAATAGCGGGTGGAACTACTTGCGTCTCGTGAGCGACCTGCACAAAACTAAATGATTATCCTTCGTTCTCCTACTCGAGCGGCCCCGGATCTGGGCTAATAAGTACTGACTTTTGCAAAGATTATTATCAATGTGTTGCGAGGCCAGGCTCCACCACCACTACTCCACCAGGCTCGACAACAACCTCAAGCACGCCTGCTCTAAATGGCAGTCTGCCCTTCGTTGGTGGCGTGAACATGGACGGCTACGATTTCTCAGTGGTAAAAAAATATTTACAAAGGAGTCGTAGAAACTTTACTCATCATCTCATCCAGGCCACTGACGGATCATTCAGCGGTACAGGAGTTGACCCGCCTGTCTCGCAGTTCGCCCATTTCGCCTCACAAGGTGTAAATATTTTTCGTATCCGTAAGTCTTCCGCCTTCCGCGCTCGAAACACTTTTTGAATTACCATTGGTCTGCAAATACTTCTTTTTTTACTTCATTCACATCCTAAAGAAATAAAATATAGCCTGGCAGTTGAAGACACCTACCGTCGGTGGCACAATTGATGTATGACAAAACCGTTCAAGCTGCTCTCAATTCTGCCAGCAAGCCTTATGTCATTCTGGATCTTGTACGCCGCATTTTTCTACTTGTTGGTTTGTTTCTGAAGATTTATATATATATAGCATAGCTATGCTCGTTGGAACAATGCCATCATATCTCTGGGCGGACCCAACAAGCCGGAATTTTCTAGCATCTGGTCCCAGCTGCCAAATATCGTGTATTTTAATTCCCCTGCTCTCCAGCTGACACTGAGCCTTCTCAGTTTGGAATAATGAATGAACCCCACGACTTGCAATAAGTGTTGACCTGGGTAAACTCTGTCCAAGCTGCAGTTAATGCTGTCCGCGCTGCTGGAGCTACATCTCAGTATATTCTCCTTCCTGGTATGTTTGCTCGCGTTTCTGGGTTACAGTAGTAACAATAGTCACGACATTATTGTGTTTATACGCATGCTCTTCGTGGTCTAGCGCTCAAGTGTTCCCCACAGAGGCCGGTCCTCTTCTTGTCAAAGTCACAGACCCTGCAAGTGGAACAAGTAAACTCATCTTTGATGGTATTAGTCTCTCCTCGCGTATCTGATGCAAGCAAATGGCAACCGTCAGGCACTCCTAAACGGAACTGGCGGAGGAAACACATCGTCTTGCTTTACCAAGTTCGTCCTGCCTCAGGTCGTCTCCTTTATCATCCTTACACCTAGAAAAGTCTTAAAGCAGAGCTCGCATACGTAAAGTCCAATTCTGGTACCCTCGCAGGATTCACTGTATAGAGCGCTGGAGCATTCGACACGACCTACACCTTGACTTTGACACCCAATGCTGATGGAACTGATCAGCCGTTGTGGATCCAGGCTGGTGAATCTTGCTTGCTTCCAACTTGAATACAACTACACACATTTCGTCTCGCCCACCAGTGAAACGTAATCTTCCGTGAAGGGTAAAGTACTTGAAAGCCTCCCATATCTTGCCAGTTTTTGTATCTTATGATGGACTGGTCGGCCTCTGAGAATCGGGATGGCACAGTGTCAGTTTGTTACATTAGTGTAGATACACTTTCAAGACAGTTCATTTCATGAGAGTAAGTACTGACATCATAGTCTTGTCACGTGAAAGTGATTAGATCAGATCGTCGGAAGAAAAGTGTGAAGCTACGAATACTTACCAACACCATCGGGTGAAATTGCTGGCCAGATCATGGTGGGTGAAGGAACGTATCATATTGACCTCATTCTTATTTTCTCATGATCTATCTTGCATGCTTAGACTCCAAAGCCCAAAAACCCCAATCCCAGCGGTCTGGGCCGCGCCATCATCAATAGAAAGATCAAGGATGCTCGTAAACAACAGGAATCGGGGCTCGTAAGCGATTCAAAGGATGTATTTGCTCTACATAGCTAATTATTGCGTTACAGTATGTGTCTGACTTAGACGCATCTAATCGCCTTAAATCCGTAACGCAAGAGCGAGATCTCGACGAGTTTCTCAATACTGCTCAATTAGCAGGGACTGAGTTTACCGCTGGTACGCCTTATCAGGTGAATCGAAGGCGAAACCAAAGCTAAATATATTTCAAGAACGACGAAATGTTAAAATCATTCAACAATCTGCCAATGCTAGTCAAAACCCGTACCTGCTTACCGAACAGGAGGAGAAGAATACTCTCAAGAAACATTCGGAAAACAAGCAGAGACTGAGGGTACCGAGGAGGCCACCTTGGACGAAATTGACGACAACTGCTGAGCTTGACAGCCAGGAAAAAGCTGCATTTTTGGACTGGCGACGAGGTTTGGCACAGTGCGTCATTTCTACCTTTCACGGTTCTTGTCTTATGCATAATTTAGGCTACAGGAAGAGGAGAATTTCCTCTTAACGCCCTTCGAGCGAAATTTGGAAGTCTGGCGTCAGCTATGGCGCGTACTTGAACGTTCCCATTTGGTAGTCCAGATTGTCGACGCCCGCAATCCGCTGCGTTTTCGTTGTGAAGACCTGGAATCCTACGTACAGGATGTTGAAGGTCCCGAAGGCGAAGAAGGCTCTGGGAAAGGTAAAAGGAGGAGTCTTTTGCTTATAAATAAAGCAGATCTGCTCACCGCGAAACAGCGGTGCGTGCGACTCTTGACTAGGTCTGCGTATGTTATACTGATGTCTTCTTAACAGGTGTCTTTGGGCAGATTATTTTGACTCTCAAGGTGTTCAATACGTCTTCTTCTCAGCTGCGAATGCAGCTGCTCTACAACAAGCGAGGAGGGATGCTCTTGTTGCAGACGAAGCCCACGTAGCAACTTTAGCGGATGATGCGGAGGAGGGACACCAAGGTGATGCGGATGATGATGTTCTGTCGGAACCACCAGGGGATTCTGACAGTGATTCTGGCGACGAAACGGCCGACAGTTCATCAGACTCGTTGCAAGATGATGCTTATTTCTCTGCAGAAGAAGATACGCCCGACGGCCAAGATCCTAGAGCCAAAGTCCTATCGGTCCTTGAGCTGGAGGACTGGTTCGCAAAAATGGCCCCTGATTTATCCGGTAGGTAATGCTTACACATCATTTAAGAAGTTTATGAACCCCCACCATATCAGAATTCACCGATCTATTTGGACAACCACCTTCGAAGCTGGTCGTCGGTCTCGTCGGATATCCCAACGTGGGGAAATCCAGCACCATTAACTCCCTCCTTGGAGAAAAAAAAGTCAGTGTATCATCTACGCCAGGAAAAACGAAACATTTCCAGACGATACATCTGTCCGATTCAATCGTTCTTTGTGACTGTCCTGGTCTTGTTTTCCCCCAATTTGCCACGACAAAGGCAGATTTGGTTTGTGATGGAGTGTTGCCCATCGATCAACTCAGAGAGTATACGGGACCAATGACTTTGGTTGTCAAGCGATTCCCGAAGGACGTGTTGGAAGCCACGTACGGTCTCTCTATCAAGGTGTCAGGCGTAGAGGAAGGGGGTGATGGCAGGGTAACAGCAGAAAACTTTTTGATCCCATATGCGAGTATGTATGCGATTTTCATTGATGATATTGAATGCTGATGCTGTCACAGTTGCCAGAGGATACACACGGTCAAGCTTTGGGAACCCTGATGAGGCACGCTCAGCGCGTTATATCTTGAAGGACTACGTGAGCGGTAAACTCCTCTTCTGCCATTCGCCCCCAGGCATTTCGGAAGAATCGTTCAATCAGCCAACACACGAAGCTGCAAGGCTACGGGCGGTGGGGAAGAAGCGGGCACCCACAACACGTGTTGGCAAAGGAGCGGATACCTTCATTCCTTCCAACGTAGTGGATGCATCCTCTGACCGCCAGGGTACCCCACAAGCTCAGGGACAAGGACCGAAGTCTCAAGCTCTTGATCACGACTTCTTCGAGGACGGCCCTCTTTCTTCGCGGCCTTTCCTACAATCCTCTCTGCACCAAGGGAAAGAATTCACGCGTCAAATCATATATCCGCATCAAAATGCAGTTGCCAACGACGGGACCCCCTTAGGTGGAAGGCGAACCGTTGCCGATGACGGGAAGAAAAATCATAAAAAGCCGAAACGAACAAAACAACGGAGCGGGAAAGGCTACGATTGACCATTCATCGATATCACTCGGGTATTCGCGTTTGTATAATTTAGATACCTGTAAACTGCAGCAGCTGCAGCAGTCTCTTCTTCAACTTCACAAATCACATGTGGCATGATGTTTGACGTGCGGTTACCACGTTTAACGTTCAACGTTAACTTTGACGTCGACCGAACCTCAGCTTAATTCCTCTATCTAACGTCAAGATGGATATTTCACCTAGAAATTCTGCCTCCAGACCGCCTCGTGTCGCTCAAATCTTCACTACTCCCGAGTCTTCCTACAATAACTCGCCCTCCGAAGTTGTAGTAGTTAATTCCTCGAGCATATGCGCCAAGCTTGTTACAGTGCGCGGTGAGCGAAAAGAAGGTAATCCTCAGCTCTTTCGCCGATGTATTCTATCGAACTGTCAAGCCTTTCAGCTGTCGTTTTGAGTCTTATTAAACCAGCAACAATCGGACGAGATCCAGACCGCTGGTAAGTAGTTCTACTTTCCACTAGGAAACTTGCCAACTGTGTTCGAAACCAGCTCGTATGTCATCACTGATAGCTCCGTATCCAGCGTGCATTGTAAACTATATGCGTGATTTTCCCTCGTTTTTCTGGATGTATGGCATGGCTGTTTAGCAACATTTGCAGTGTCCGTTCCCCCACCGGCGGCGTCATCGTATCTTGCCAGGTATAGACTAATATAATTCCTCTCTTGGTTCAGATCTCTTACACTTAGCTTATAGGACGTGTCGAGGAATGGGTTATATCTCAACGGGCAACACGTCAGAAAGACATCTATCATCCTAATGGACGGCGACGTCGTAAGGTTCCCCAACTCTCTTGGTTTGTTCACCCTACCTGCCACCGTTTCTGCTCTTGAAAGTTCTGTTATGCAAAGCCTTTACCTGTATCCATATCTGGAAAGAACCGCGCAACAAAATAACAATATTCGACCCTACACCACCTGCTCAACCCGCACATAAGGTTGGCTATTGACTTGAAATGCCGATGAAGTTACTGATGTTCAACAGAAAATCGGTGGTTATATAGTCACTCCACAATGTCTTGGAAGCGGGTCATTTGCAACTGTTCATCTTGCCCTGGATCCTGCTAAGCGCCGACAAGTGGCATGTAAGAGCATCAGAACGAAACGAGAACAGGACGTTGGACAAGTCATGAAGGAAGTCCGGATTCTCATGACAATCCGTCACGTACGTCCTGAGGGCTACCTATGATACTTCTCGGATTTATTGTATCTTGCAGCCGAATATCAATGAGATCTACGACACCGAAGAAAATATGAATTTCATGTTTGTTTAACAGTCTTGATCCCGTACGTCGCTGACTTGTACTTTCCAAGACATATTTTCCTTCAGCTATGCACTGGTGGCGACCTGTTCACTTACATTACGAATCACCCCAGTCTCAGCCACCATCTCTGCGAAGCGGAAGCTAAGTACATAATGTACCAGCTGCTCAAGGGCCTGAGCTACCTTCACGACAACATGATTTCTCACCGAGGTATGTGCGGTATGACAACAGTTTTCTATGATCAATGTATACGCCAATTTCCCCTAGATTTGAAGGTGAACGACGAATTGCTCCGTCTTACTGGGTTTTACTAATTAATCGAAGCCCGAGAATATCCTACTGCATTCACCAGGACCATATCCTCGGATTCTGATTGCAGATTTCGGGCTCGCGCGGCCTAATGCACATCAAGAGACCTTCAATGTATGCGGCACTGTTTCCTATCTGCCTCCAGAGGGTGTGCTAGCTTTAGACGTCAAGCATCTCAGTTATGTTGGGTGATGCTCTAATTCTTGTTTCTGTCGCGACTATAGCATTTACGGTCGCTTCAGCATTCCCGCGGACTGTTGGAGCGCAGGAGTCATTCTCTTTATCATGCTTTCGTACGTTTCCCATGGGCATCAGCATCATCGATGCCGCTGAACGCAGACTGGCTCCACACTGATCACTTCGCCAACTTCAGCGGATCCCATCCCTTTGATTACGGACCAATGTGCAGCTCGTCGGATTGGTTCAGCCATATCGAAGAGTCACGCGGAGTAGACGGCGCGGAGCCGCCTTCGCAGCGATACCTCAATACCGAAGCCCGACTGAAAGCCCGAATCATCGATGGCCGAGTAGATTTCCAGTTGCGCGTGTGGAATAAATTACCAGACGGTCAGTAATAAATCAAGAACGCTGATATCTTGTGTCTTAGACTCATGCCCCGTGTGGACGTGGTGGAAGCTAGCTAGATCGCTGGTCAAAAGCCTTCTCGTCTACAAGCATATGCTGCGCGCCACCGTTCAGGCTGCTCTTCAAAGCCAGTGGATTGTCAGCGAATTGGAAGAACTTGACAACTTATATGAACGGAGAATTATCAGTACGCTGGAGAATGCTTAGAACTGACCCTCAGTTCTTCTCTGCTTGTTGTCAGCTCCCTTGTTCATTCTCGCGCTATCTTTTCTGTGACCGGAATTTGTAATACAATAAATGATTTAATGACATTGGTCGTAACATATAGCACCCTCAGGCCTTGAGGAAATTGGCGTGGACTGCGAGCGGCGTAAAGAAATGGAAGTTGGATTATCGACATCCACTCACAGTGTATATGATCCGATGCGAATGTAGAAATCTACAACGGCACTGAATATAAGGACCCTAGGAGGAGTGAAGGCTGACATACAAAATAGTAACTGTGGTCGTATTCTTCATGGCTCCTGACCCGTACTTGGACCTCATCATACCCGGATTCGCGTGCTGCCTTGAGGAAATTTTCTGGGAGAAGCTGGCCTTCCTTATAGAAGCTGTCGCTCGTGCCCTATAGTCAGCACATGCTAAGCCTTTCCAGAGACATCGAGAAGGGAAAACGAGCCTACATAGTCGATTAGTATGTGAACTGGGTCTTTAGATTTTGAGATGAGTTCAGTTGCGTCGTACTGAGCTTTGGCCTCCTCCACGCCCCCTTGCAGATATCCATTGAAAGCTTTTTGTCCCCAAAGGCATTTAGTGGGGTTTGTGATCGGCGAAAAGGCAGAGGCTGATCGGTATTGCTTCGTCTTCGAGGCCAAGTACAGGGTGAGAGCTCCGTGGCCACCCATACTGTGTCCAAAAATAGATTGACGTCTAAAGTCCTGGTGCAAAACATGAGTAATCAGGATAAGCACCCGGGGAATCGAGGCTCACAATTGGAATACCGGCGGCTTCAATGACTTGTGGAAGCTCCATTGTAACATGAGTGAGCATGTTGTAGTGCTTTGCGTACTTCGGGTTTGTTGCATTTAAATAGAATCCAGCACCAGTGCCGAAATCCCAGTCAGAATCTTCGCCTTCGATGCCAGCACCACGGGGGGAGGTATCTGGGAAAAGAATAGCGATCCCTTGAGCAGAAGCAACACCGAGGAAGGAGCCCTTCTGTGCCCTGCGAGGCTTTATGTAAGACATGCCGTTAAATTCAGACGTAGTAGTATATATACCCGTTATCTTCTGTGCAGGTCAAGCCTGCAAGATACACCAGGACGGGGACCTTCCCACTGGCGGCATTGGGAGGCAGGTATACGTTGAAGTTTGCATCTAGTCCCCCTAGGGCGGCTGACTTAAAATTCGTAGGATACGAGGGGATATAATCAAGCCAATCATGATCAGTGGTGTTCACTGGTGTTAGATCCTACCTACCTTGAATTTATACTTGATCAGTTGCCCTTCGAAGGCCTTGTTCGAGGATACTTTATGCAGACCTGCTTCTGCCATGCGATGTTATCTCTGTGGTGGATATTGGAGTGTGCCATCACGTGGAGTAGGTCTCAGTCGATGTCCTCAATCTTATCTAATCTTATCTATAATCTTGATCAAGTTCAACTGCCGTCCTCTTGTCCCTTCACATGGACTCAGAGGCTGAAGTAACGCACACCACGGTTATCTTCTCCCTCTTTGCCATAATTCTTATTGCATTCTTGGTGCAAATCCAGCGTCGCAAACCTGACGTACGTAGCCTCGACCACCTATTCAATGCATTAGCTCACATTCAAGGGCCATTAGCTAAGGCACATTCCAACAGTCGGACCTTCCATATTTCCATTTTCCTATGTCGGAGCAATAAATTTCTTTTTCAATGCAGAAAGGTTGCTCCTAGGGGGCTATCAGCGAGTTCGTTCCGTTCAATCTGGTCTTCATCATATGTGAACTCTGCCCACAATAGTACAGATTTTCTGCATTCAAAGTCGCGCAATTTACGCGTTGGGTTGTTATTGTCACGGGGCCACAGCTCATAGAGGAGCTCAGAAAAGCTCCAGAGGATGAGATGTCGTACAACGACGCGACTGCTCAGGTGGGTGTTCTCCTGCCCATCGACTGCTCATGTTCTCAATATATGTTCTCAAGGACCTGACATGGGCGGGAATCCACACCAGTCCCGACCAAGCTGCTATCCTCAGTACACAGCTCACGCGAAACCTGCCTCTGGTGTTCTCCGAAATGCGGGATGAGATGGTCGCAGCCTTTTCCGACACGATTCCCAACGATGACGCGTCAGGTGTGAGGGAGTGTTTCATCTTCCATTTCCTGGCTTACCGACCCGTACCAGAATGGATTTCCGTTTCAATAGCAGATGCCATGACGGAAATTGTCAGCCGGCTCTGCAATCGTGCTATTATTGGACCACAAGCATGTGAGCCACTGTTGTTTATTTTTGTAAGAAATCGGGTTTTAAATGATATGTAGGCCAGGATCCAGAGTTAACGGCACTCAACAACCGATTCTTGAAAGACAAGGCAAAGAACACGGCCCTTCTTGGTGGCCTGCACACGTAGGTCACTTAGACTACACAGAACAGTTTTCCTGGTCCTGATATTGATCTAGAATTATCTTCACTGGACTTCATGGGCATGTCAAGAGGGTCCATCAATTCCTCGAGCCAATAATCGAACATCGGCGACAAAAAGGAGAGTACCCAGTGAGCAGGCTTTTCAGCATCCATACCCTTGGCCATTCTCACATTTAGATAGCACAATCTCCTTGCATCACTCACCGCAGAAGCATCTGGGCCTGATGCAACCCGCGACATCATAAGCAGCGTCATCGCCCTCAATCACCACGCCGTCCCTACAACCTCGCTCACCTTCACCCACGCTCTCTACCACCTTGCGCTGGCGAGTCCGAGCGATGTCGCCCAGCCCATGCGTGATGAGGTCGAGGCAGCCGTGCGTCGTGTAGGCTGGACCCTGAGTGCGCTCGAGCGGATGCGCCGGGTGGACAGTTTCCTGAAAGAGTCGATGCGGGTTAGCGGACTGCACGCCCGTACGTGTCACCACTCTGCACCGGATCCTCGATGCTGACCCGTCCTCATAGTGACGATGATACGCAAATCCCGCACGCAGTACACCTTTTCCGACGGCACACACGTCCCGCCAGGGACCCTCCTTGCCGCCGCATGCGTGCCCACGCACTTCGATCCTGTGAAGTACTCCTCCCCGCGGACGTTTGACGCGCTCCGCTTCGTGCAGGGCTCGGGCGAGGCGGCGGCGTCGCGGTACCAGTTATCGACGACGGCGCCGGACTTCTTGGCGTGGGGCTATGGCCGTGCGGCGTGCCCCGGGCGGTTTGTTGCGGCGGCGCAGATGAAGTTGATGCTCGCGCACGTGGTGCTGCACTATGATGTGAAGCTTGGAGAGGGGGCGGGCAATGTGCGTCCTAGGGATTGGTGGGTTGGTCCGGAGAGGTTGCCGGACTTGGGTGCACAGCTCATGTTTAGGAGGCGACGGTGATGCCATGTAGAATGATCTTGTCGTATTTTGCTTTGCTTGATGCTATCGTTGTGCACTGCATAATAATTAGTGCATGTAGGAATTTATATCTACGTGTTATTATAATTGTGTGAGGTATATGAAGTGGATTATAGTAGTAACCAGCGCTCGAGCACCGCGCCGAGAGGTAATGTCACCGTCAGAACGTTCGGCGGCGGCAGGCCATGGGCGTGCCGGTGTGGAACGAAGGGACCTGTCCGCTGGGCGCATTATCAAGCCCGCGAGGGTTCTTCGAAACAGCAAGAAGCTCGTGTTATCGCTTCAATGTCGTCTGTTCAAATTCTTGCAGCTCGACACCCCGCCCCGCTGCAGTCTCAGCCGTCACCCGCACCACAGCCTCCGCTCCCTGGGATGACGCCTTTCCCTCTCCCGCATCCTGCCCTATAGTCTCGCTCAGCTCCTTTCTCACTTCATCCTCTCCCTTTTGTTCTCCTTCCTCCTGCCGCTCCCCATCCTCCTTCGGCACACCATCCACCTCTCCCGCGAGCATGTCCGCAATGCCGAGGTAAAACGTCGCGGGGCGGAACTTGATCTCCTTGCCCATCATCTCGGCCCACTTGTACCGCGCAGTGTTGATCCACCCGACGAGGTCGAGGTGGTTCACGTGCGAGAGTGTGCCTAGGTACGTGCCCTTTGTCGTGAAGAGTTAGTAACGCCTCGCGTGGATTGTGGGGTGCACGAACCCATTTGGACGACTCGACAGAGACGAGGCCGTCGTTTGGGCCTTCCTTTTCGAGGATTACAGAGTGCGGCCATCTGCGAGAGTGAGCTCTGGTACTAAAGGGAATTAGGGCAGAACTCACTTCCATGTATCAATCAACCCAGGCTCGTACACTGCGCCCCAGCTGAAATACCGCACGCCGTCCACATCGGGCGTCTCCTCGTTGAACTTGCGCATGCTCTCAAGGGTGAGGGACTCGAAGGCCTTGCCGTCGCCGCCGCCATTCGGCAAAAGGTCGAGCAGGGAGAGGATAGAGGGCATACGGGTGGGGCCGACGGTGGAGAGGAAGTGGTCGGCAAAGGAGGAGCCGCGGTGCGGAGTGGCGATAGTGGTGATGGAGAGGACGGAGAATTTGCGCTGGGTGAGGTGGGTGGTGAGGTATCGGCAGTCGAGGCCACCCTACGGTGATTTTAGCTCTTCTATACTGTTTGGAGAAGATAGATATGCGCACCATGCTGTGCCCGATGAGATGGACGCTTTGACCGGGGTAAATTTCAGAGATTGTCTGCTCGAGAACTTTGGCGCGGTCGACAGGGCTGCTGGTAGCGGGCACACGAGTGATGAGGACTTGTGTACCATTGGCCTCGAGGACTTCCTTGATGCCCCGCCAGTGGGTGACTTGCAAGGGGGCGATGGCGGGACCGATGGTTACAGAATCGAAGCCAAGAAGGCCGTGACAAAAGATAACAGGGTTCTTGGGTGAGCGGTCTAATTGGGGTTAGTGGGCAGTGAGAGTAGTGAATGACATGACGAACATTTTTTGCGCAATTGCTGGACAGAGTCGGCGCTGTCGTCTTTGTTTAGGAGATTGTCGTTGTTGTCGGGCTGGAACCACCATCTAGAGAAGGTTGGACTTGGTTCGCGACTGGGGAGAGTGAGGGCGGAGACGGTAGAGACGGAGCGGACATGGTCACGGGATGAGAGAGAGCGGAGGGTGTCGACAGCGGGGGTGAGTGTAATGGGTGGTGAAGGGGTGCGTGATCGTTGGTTAAAGACAGTCAATGGCGGAGAGAGTGACGCTGTAGGTAACGTTGAGCGCGTCAGGCTGTCGAGGAAAGGCGGGGCTCGGTTCAGAGTGTGAGATGGATGGAAGGCGGGCGGTGGGCGAGCCAGTAGAGGCGGTGATGGGAGTGGTTCGTTCAAAGCCTCGTTCAAGGACGCGAGGCTCGGGGACGGTGGTGTGCTGGACGGCGAGGAGGATAAGCCGGCGAGCCAGCGCAGGACTGGGCGTTTGGGTGACATGTAGTCGTCCAACATCAAGGACCGACGTGACGTCACAACCATGCCTCCTTCTCTTCCTTCCATTCTCCCCCATAAACCGGCACTCCACGACAGCAAGTCGTCTCTCTTCTTCTTCTTCGATTCCTCACCATCTTCCCAGTACAAACAACCCCACAACAGCTCCAGGCCGCTCTCGACCTCGCCAAGGTCACATCCCCCGATCAGTCAGTTGTCCATCTCTTCCTCATCACCACAACTCACCTCTTCACAGCACTCCCATATACATATGTGCTTTTCAACGTCCGTGTTCTCTTTCAAAAAATTGTCACTGCTCACACCGCGATCCAGGCTGTCTCCGCCTTTATCCCACCCGTGATCGCCTCATGCTGCATCGCAAGCGCGACCATGATTCCCAGGATGATTCTCTCGTCATTACCTGGAATGAATGACTTTTGTATATCTGTACATCACTGTTTCATCTCCCAACATGACGTTGCGAAGGGGACAATATATTATTGCATTGTACATATTTTATAGATGGTCCAGGCACATGCAAACACCCACAAATTTGAGCCGACAATATTTGCACACCGCAGGCTCCTCGACGTTGATCCTCCAACTAACCGACATCCTGGCCAACTAACCCCCCCACAGCCGCAACAATTGGGAATAATCACCCAAAGTCCACCCAGCCTCCTCCTTCTCCGCCCCCGCCCGATCACACAGCCATACCGTCCCTTGGAGGCACCAGTTCAAGGCCCAGACGAATGTCCTTCTTCTCCAGGAAGAAGCAGCAGCCACCCCAGCAGCCTCCGGCAGCCGTCACCATTACACAGACACCTAGCCAAGCCTTGGCTCACATCTCTGCCAACGCCAGCAAGGAGGGCCAGCAACAGCCTTCTGGCAGTTTGCGAAATGATAATCCCCTTGATGCGTCAGTTTTTTCTTCTTCTTTTGTAACATGCTATTCATCAACCTACCAGTCAACCGCCACAGCAGCGCACTCGAGGCAGCAGTCCCACACCACCCTCCAACACCGTCCCGCCCAGCCAGCCCTCCCAGCGACCGGCCTACCCCTGGTCTGCCCGCCGTCTCAACCTCTCTCCACCTGTCGTCCTAAACAAGCCCGGCATTGTTCCCCCCACTTCGCCTTCACCCTCGCCATTCCCGCGGTACGGCCACTCCCTCCCAGCTACCGCGACGTCCTCTGGGGACCTCTACCTCTTTGGTGGGCTCGTCCGCGAAGTCCCACGCAACGATCTCTACCTCTTCTCCACACGGGACAACTCTGCGACCCTCCTCCAGACCGGCGGTGAGGTACCGTCCGCCCGGGTTGGCCATGCCAGTGCCATCGTCAGCAATGTCCTTATCGTCTGGGGCGGCGACACCAAGGCGGACGGCAAATCCAAGGAAAAACAGGACGACGGACTCTACTTGCTTAATCTAAGTACGGAATCATACAGCAATGTGCCTTTGTTTGCCAACTGATCAAATCTACGTATAGTGACAAAGGAGTGGAAACGCGTCACGGTGCATGGGCCCGGGCCTGTGGGGCGATATGGGCATGCAGTGACGATGGCTGGGTCCAAGTTTATTGTCTTTGGAGGCCAGGTGGACGGAGAATTTTTGAACGAGATGTGGAGT
>JABCKH010007686.1:0-46829 GCA_018851285.1 Lyophyllum semitale | reverse complement strand
CTGGAGCAGACCAGACATTTTATCCCCTCAAACATCCTCTTCCGCAGTATGTGGTTACATTGGAATTCGCTGGCTTACGGAAGGGCCCACCGCATGGTTTCCCTACAGACTCGATCCATGTGCAGATGTAAATCTTGATGGAAGAAGGGTCAGAGGATCAGCAAATAGCAACTTGCTCAGGCACTTGTCATTTCCTGTTGCAAGTTGTCCTTTCTTTCCCTCCAGTAATAAGGTGATGGAGGATTCGCTGACGCTGGCGGGCAGACACACATCTCGCCACGGCCCATGACATTTGAAGAAGATATGGTCACATTCACAAAGACCTTTGAACGTTCCATTTTGTGCATCTAGCTCGCGTTGGCATTCAACGAATCGGATTGGTATTCATCTCATGACCATTCCTCTTGTATCCCACGGCTCGGTAGTGAATGCCAAGTTGCTCTGCTGCTTGACATTCTGCTCTCTTTTCCCCCACCGTCTGACCTTTTTCCTCCTCTCCACTGACCGCAGGTGCGTGACATTCTACACGGTCAATAGCCGAGACAGCCTCCCCTCATTGCTGCTCTACGGGCTTGCCCTCCCTTGTTTGATTGCCAAATTTGTTACGTGAATGATCCCTCGTAGAATCAGCTACACGTAAACAATGGTCAAACCGACATTTGTGCCCCCCAAGTACCATGAAAATAGACATATATTATCCTTGGCACAAAAGGAATCCACGACTCAACGGCCCTGGACATTGCAGGAAGGCTTCAGGGGATCTTTGTGCAAAGACCCTAAGGATGTATGCTAGGCAGAGGCCTAACCTCAGATACAGATATCATATCACGGGACTTATACAGGAAATGTGTTGCCTAGCCCAAATGTTATCTTTCTGAGAAGATCTCATGAGTGCTTCATGTCCGCGGACACCAGACACTGAGGTGGATCTCAGACAAATTATGCAGCGTCCGCAGACTCCAATATGAGGGAGAGGACACTAGCGGTGCGATTTATATCCGCCAACACAGTGGGAAAGGACTCTGAGGTGAAAATCAGCTAAACGATGCAGTGTCCCCAGGTCGCAAAAAGTCACCCAAGTAGAGTGCAAGTTTTCCAACCTCATCAGATGTGAATAGCAACTTGCCCAGGCACTTGACATTTGTTTTTCTCCACCAACCATCCTTCCACTTACCAGCCCCTCAAACTAACCGAGACAGCCTTCCCTCGTCGCTGATCTCCGGGCTTGCCCTCCCTTCGGGGGGTCCCTCCCTCCGGCGACTCGATACGGTAAATCGCTCCTGACCGAGGCAGCCGAGACACCGAGCACGAACCAAAACCCTAACCTCTAACCGTCGTACCTTTACGCAGTGCTTCATCCCACTCTTTCCCACTGAATAAGATATCACCAAGAAAGATTTTATTGGCAATGACATGCTCACATTGTGAGCATGAGGTTACAGATAAGTTTCTGACAGCATGTACCTCATCAGTCACGCATATTAATATTTCCTGCATCAAAGGTATATAACCACGTGAACGTCAGCATCCTTCACAATAGCACTGATTGATTAGAGAGCTTGTTATCACTGTCCATGGATGGCTCCATTACTTCACGTGAACTGTAGCATGATCCCTTTGGCTGTGGAATGGGCTACGCATAGAATATGCTCAAACGGACACTTGTGCCGGCCAGGTGTAATGCAGATACACCATATTGTCCCTTGGTTGAAAAGGAATTGTCCAAAAACAGACTCACTACATTGCAGGCAAGTTTCACGACTGACCCACCTCGTGATACAAGGACTTTATACGTTGAAGAGGCAGTTCTTATCCGATTCACAAGATTTTTGATTCGCCACGTCCGTAAAGCATAGTAGAATCCGGCATATGTAATCTGTGACCCAGCGAAAATGCTTAACAGCATGCTATGGCCAAGTCACTCTACAACTCGTGATTGAAATCATCTTGTGGTTTGCTTTGCTGTGGAATGGGCTACATATGGAATATGCTCAAACCGAGACTTGTGCCGGCCAGGTATAGTCCAAATGAACATAATTGCTTGTCGGTACAAAAGGAATTGACCACAGGATGAGAGTGACACTACCCACACCGGTCGTAACTTGCCTGCATTACAGAAGAATTTGGTTATGTTAATGATCATGTAGTTTGTTCTGCTGTGGAATGGGCTACATATAAGATGCGCTCAAACGGAGACTTGTGCCGGCTAGGTATGACGTAAATGAACATAAATGTTCTTTGGAATAAAAGAAACGGACCACACACTGACCCTGGACATTGCAGGAAAGTTTACGTGGGTCTTTGCGCAAAGACCCAGGAGAGGTATACTAGGGGACATATACTAGGGCTACACATAGGTTGCGCTCAAACGGACACTTGTGCCGGCTAGGTATGATGTAAATGTGCCTGAGTGTTCTTTGGAATAAAATAAACGGACCATACACTAACCCTGGACATTGCAGGAAAGTTTCACTGATATCATATCACATGTGAGTGAGTTGTTATACTAGGAAGGTGTAATGTTATCTTTCTGAGAAGATCTCATGTGCCGTCCGGTGCTTTGTGTCCGCAGACGCCAGACACTGCGCAAAGACCCAGGGGACATATACTAGGATTTCCCTCGATATCTGATGTTTCCTGCGCCATGGAAGAGCCAGTTCTGCTCCAATCAGCAATGTTTATGATTTCCCATGTAGGCAGACCATAGTAGAAGGGGGGCACAACCTGCATAATTTCCGGCAGGGTGACGTGTCAGTGTTTGAGTGCCAGGTTAGTCTCAGATTTCTTACGTGAATGATCTCTTACTTGATGCTGGCATAGGATCAGCTACGCATAAGGGTTGGTCAAACTGACACTTGCGCCCCCCGAGTACAATGAAAATAAACATATATTCTCCTTGGCACAAAAGAAATTGACCACAGAACGGCTTTGGACATTGCAGGAAAGCTTCAGAGGATCTTTGCGCAACGATCCAGGGGACGTATACTGACCTCAGATAGTATTTCTGAGTGATATCATATCACATGTGAGTGAGTTGTTACAATACTAGGAATGTGTTGCCCAGCCCAAATGTTATCTTTCTGAGAAGATCTCATGTGGTGTCGTGTCCGCAGACGCCAGACACAACTTAGATCTGAGAGAAATTATGCAGAACAGTGTTTGTGGACAGATGCTAGCGGTGAAATTCATATCTTTCAACACAATTTCCACCAGTGGGAAAGGACGCTGAGGTAAAATTAAGATAAACGATGCAGCGTCCCTGGGTCGCAAAGTCACTTGACCTTTCCAAAAGTAGAGTGTTTGGTGTGTTGAAAATCCAACCGAGTTTTTGAACATTGATCGGATGTGAATAGCAACTTGCCCAGGCGCTTCACATTTGTTTTTCTTGACTGACTGTCCTTCCACTTCCGAGACAGCCTCCCCTCGTCACTGATCTCCGGGCTTGCCCTCCCTCCGGCGACTCGATACGGTAAACTGCTCCTGACCGAGACACCGAGCACGAACCAAAGCCCTAACCGCTAACCGTCGTACCTTTACGCAGTGCTTCATCCCAACCTTCCATATCACAGTCTAATCCTCCGACTCGTACAGTTCTACCAGATAACTTGGATGAACCCCAGGTTCCGTCTCGCATAGAATGCCCTATGCCGACCAGCAATTGACCTATGACCAGACCCGCAACATCAATCTTATATGCTTGGACAAGATATCATAGAATTCTATATTTGATGCGGCGTTATATGTCACGGTATATAACAAGGGAGTTCTGATCAGACTGATCCACCGTGTAGGTATGGCATAGTAGAGACCTCCCACACCTCGTATCTAGCCCGGCGAATTTATTTAACGGTGGGTTACTCTACAGTACTGTGGTTCCTTTGGCTACGGAATGGTCTACGCATAGAATATGCTCAAACAGACACTTGTGCCGGCTAAGCATAATGCGAATCCACCATATTGTCCAGAAACAGACTCACTACATTGCAGGAAAGTTTCACGACTGACCCAGCTCGTAATAAGTTCTTATCCAAGTTGCAGGATTTTCGATTCCCCACATCCGTAAAGCATAGTAGAACCCGGCACATGTAATATATGACCCAGCGGACAGTGTGCTATGGCAGAAATTACTCTACAATTCCTGGTGTGCTACATATAGAATATGCTCAAACAGACACTTGTGCCGGCCACGTATAGCCAAAATGAACATAATTGCTTCTTGGTACAGACGGAATCGACCACGGGATGGCCCTTGACATTGCAGGAAAGTTATGCCACCCACACTGGTCAGGGTACATGTATTTCTAAACTTTCCCTGGGCAGATAGATTGACAGGTAGGTACAGGATGGCACAACTCGTATACAAGGCAGAGAGTGGCGAGTTTACTGGCTACATATAAGATGCTGTAAATGAACCTAAATGTTCTTTGGAATAAAAGAAACGGACCACACGCTGACCCTGTACATTGCAGGAAGGTTTCAGGGAATCTTTGTGCAAAGACACAGGGGACGTATACTAGGCACCTCAGCCTTGATTTCCTCCCATGTGGAATGGTGCATGAGCAGAGGCGGGATCAGTAATCTCTCTCCGACAGTTTCCTCTTCCCAAGCATCCTTGACGCTGCATAGACCACGGACACCAAATACCAACTTCCCTAGGCACTTGACATTCTACAAATGCGGATGCAATCTTCTCTCCCATACACTTTCCTCTCTGTGATGTTTTTAAACATGGCAGTAGGAAGGAGATGGAGGATTTGATGCCACTGATAACATTTCCACTGGGCCTTCTCTCACGTCTCTTCTGCCACGCACATATCCGTCACTGGACATTCATCACAGCCAACTACGCCTCAGCAACGTGGCTAGGTCATCTCACGCCAGACATTCCCCTCTCTTGCCAATGCCTGACACTTTCCTCTTCCCCTCGGACCTTTTGCAAATGCGCAACTACATGCAGCCGAGACAGCCTCCCCTCGTCGCTGATCTCCGGGCTTGCCCTCCCTTCGGGGGGTCCCTCCCTCCGGCGACTCGATACGGTAAATCGCTCCTGACCGAGGCAGCCGAGACACCGAGCACGAACCAAAACCCTAACCTCTAACCGTCGTACCTTTACGCAGTGCTTTATCCCACTCTTGCCCGCATGCAACATCACCAAGAAAGTTATCGCTAGCATCCTTGACCCGACCCATGAGTTGCACCTTCAACTGTGGCCAACACAACTCACGTCAAGAGCAACTGAGTAATTTATGATACATACATGTTGGGTACATGATCCATTTATTTCCTCTGGCCAGGTCACTCTACCAGCCTGCATAGGACGGGCTATGTATAAACAGACCAAAACCTTCCTTTGTACTGACCCCAGAAATCATCCTCGACACTGCCTATCTTTGCTCCGGTTCTGATCCATCGGCTGCAGTAAAGCGGTCACTTTGGACCCTCAACACCTCTGTCGGATAACACCAACAGGAAACGTGGCCATCTAATAAGGTGATGGAGATTTCAATGTGAATGCTAACTTGCTCAGCCGCCTGACATTTAAACACTCGGATACTGCAAATGCAATGGCACGCACCTGACATTTTATGTGCAAATGTAAATTTTGCCTCTCTCTGCGCCTCTTTCCCATCCGCATGGCCATAAATAGCAGATTTCCCGGCTCTCCTCCTCTGTGACATTTTACGCCATAGCCTGGAGCAGACCAGACATTTTATCCCCTCAAACATCCTCTTCCGCAGTATGTGGTTACATTGGAATTCGCTGGCTTATGCAACACCTCTGTCGGATAACACCAACAGGAAACATGGCCATCTAATAAGGTGATGGAGGATTCAATGTCAATGCTAACTTGCTCAGCCGCCTGACATTTAAACACTCTGATACTAAAGATGCATAACATTATATAATGGAGGACATTTAGCAACTATTATCCAACTTTGTACTGAGATATATGTTGTATATTTCCTTACGCTATGTGGTAAGTAATGTGGATACATACCAAAGGAAAACTCCTGAGACATTTGTAAAATGTCCTTTGACGGGTTTCCCCATTAGCCACTGGGTATAGATTCCGATATCCTCCCACCGCTCTTCGAAATACTCTTCTGCGCTCTTGTGCAAATTTGCTACATGGAACACCGCATAAGCAATCGGTGCTACAATGTCTTTGTTTGTACAAGCTGCTCCATTTGGCAGAAAGGTTCCATGAAGGGCATCATCTGCTTGTGGAATATGGCAGAAATAGCAGACCTTGCCATGCACTGTAGGTTTGTACCTAAGCTGCCTTTGCCAGGAACGAAAGGTGTCATTGTTGATTGATGGGATCCAGTTGGCCATGGTATTGCAAACAAGGATGTTGTGATAGGCAGATTGGTTCCCAAACTGCTGACAAAAGGCACAGCAACCAGAGAACAAGGCCAGTGCTTCCTGGAAACGTAGCACATAACTGTGTTTGCTGGTGATTTGGTTGACATTCATTCTTTTTGCACGCTCCATCTGCAATGTTCCAGTTGAATTAGAGTCTGGCTCTTTACGCTTCAAGTGACTGTATAAATATCATTATTTTTTGCCATCTCCACAGGTAGATTGAAACATACCTTGTTTGTGTAATGACTGGTGCAGCAACAAGTCTTTGAATGTTGGGGTGTTCACACCGGGAGCATAGCATAGCACCTGGAGCTTCAGCACACTTGATCCCAACACCGTCATTGAACAGTGTGATAAGGAAGCGAATGCAAAGTTCTGAGGAATATATCATTTTCCAAATGGCACCTGCGCCGGGATGGTCTGGAGCTGTCGGTGATGGTGATTGTGTGTGTTTGGTGGGCAAGAGGTAGCATTTTGCTGTTTCCCCATCTCGTCCGGCACGTGAGACTTCCTGAACGAAGTTGATCATTTCACGTGGTGTGCCAGCATGCACAATGAGGCGGACATAGGAATAGTCATTGCCTGCACTGAATGCATTTGTACACACCATGACCTTGTGTGTCCCTGATATCCATTTGTCATACATTTCCTTTCGAGCATCCTCACCAGGATCCTCTCCACCCCGATAGAAATCACATTGGAGTAGCTTTGCAAGGTGCTCGCCCAGGTTTCTGTATTGCACATAGACTAGGCCACGGTCCTGGTCATCAGCACGTGCCATCTGTTCTGCAACAATGTTCATGGTCAGGCAATATATTTGCTCGTCTGTGTCCAGTGGCGGGAGGATGATGTATTTGAGTTCTGGGCGGTCTGTGGAACTTCGAATGACAACAGTGTCATCAGCCATACAGAACACCGAGAGTAGATCTGCCTGGGAAGAGGGAGGAACCGTTCCTGACAGAAGAACAAGCTGAAAAGGGATATTGAGGCGCAATTTTTCGAGGTCGCGTAGTGCTGGGCGAAAGGTTGCAGTCAAGCCATAGTGAGATTCATCAAAGACATATCTCCTGACTCCACGATTTTGGTGTATCTGTGCAACAATGTGGTTCCAGCTGGGTGTGCGGGACATGTCGACTGAGATCAAAATGAGTTGGTGTTCGCCAGTGACTGGTGCACCATTATAGTGCTCAAATGGAATCCCCATCTGTTGCAGTTTGCGCTTGTAATCACGGATTATAGAGTTGAGTGGGAGGAGAACAATGGTAACAACATGCTGCTCAATCAATGTGGGAATGATGGCCAGCATGGTCTTTCCAGCACCAGTACGCAAAATCGCACAAACATCAGTTGGTGCAGTAAGAACAGCCATTACAGCACGACACTGTTCAGGGCCATTCCAGTTGGCATCAGGCCTGCAGATGATGTGTCGCAGTGCATCCAGAGCTTGTTCCTCTGTGTGCTCAAGTATATGGACTGAAAGAAAAGGCAAATATTATCTTTCTGGCAAATTTTCATTCAAATAAACCAAACTGACAAGGGCCATCCTTGTGTGGAGTTTCTAAAATGAAATATTAAATTCTGAGCAAGATATCATTGACCAATTTGGCTTACCAGGCTGATCAATTTCCACTATTGCTAAACAATCCCAACATTAATATTGTTGCATCTGCAATTAAAAGAGGATACTCACAAGAACCCTCATTCTGAATAGAAACATTAGCTTGATATGTGGTCAGTTGTGATGTGGAAGCACTGGGCTCAAATTGATGGTGGTTGCCTGAGTCAACATCTATATCATGGTTTGAACTGGTGACCGGAAACTGTTCTGGTTCTGGCATTGCATACTCCAACTCATCATCTTCCATTTGTGCATCCACAACAAGGGGAGAAGAATCTTGCAAGATGTTAGCTGCAAGAAGAAATCAGGTGTGGACAACTGACCTAGAATTGGTGTGTGGTCTGATGGATGATATGCTAGATATTATGGATATAAATGGTATATTCCTTGAAATATAATATTGGCGCACCATTGAATGCACCGGCAACAGCATCTCGGACTGCACTGCTAATCATAGGACCAAGGGACACCAAAAGAGACTGATAAACAGTATCAGCAATGGCTGGGGCAAATTTTTGAGCCAAGATATCAAGACTGTGTGGGCTTAAGAGCTGATTTGTAGATTGTGCGTCTGGACGGAGGGTGATGTTGCCACGGCGGACCAGTTCATTGAAGGATGCAGCCCGTGCCTGAGAATATGGTAGAGCTAGTCCACCTGGAACAACCCTTGTGACAATGTGCCAGTTGGTGCTGGCATCAAGGTAAAGAGGGAGAATATCTTCTGGAACACCTATCAAACCATCTGCACTTAGTGCATAGATTCGGTTCTCTGTTTTCCGGCTATGAATAGCCTGGCTAGCCTCTATAGTGTCACTGTCCTGTTGTTCTATAAGATCTTCAAGTGCAGGTGCTAGCTTGCGCTTGAACCCAATGCAGATGTGACGCCATGAGTGAATATTGAGGCCAACACCAATGATGGGTGCCGAGTAATATTCCATAAGGGTTGAAAGCTGTGCTGTAGTGAAAAGCTTGCCATTGTTGACAAATAGGTGATCACGATAAACCTGATGGGCTTCAGTGGAGGTAGGAGATGTTATCTGTACTGCAAGTTCGGCAAAGGGACGTGCAATGGTGAGGTCTTGAACAGTGAGATCACTGGTGACTCCATCAAAAGCACGTGGAATGAGCTTTTCAAAGCCAGTCTTGGAACGGCCTTTGTGATATGTGGTTAAGCTGTGGATCATGGTGCCCATGGCATTATAGTTGCGGTACGATGCAGTGGCCGTATTTTTGTACACCATAGCAGTGAGTTCGGTGACACGAGAAGGCGCTCCTCCTATCATCTCGGTCCGTAATAGCAAGAGGCCTTCAAATTTTGCATACCGAGCAAGCCAGACCTTCAATGCAATTATGTTCCAAATGGGATGTCCATCATCATCAACATCAGCGAGAAATTGTTGGCGAAGATGAGGTGTCTGCAGGATAGTCCTGACAAGAATATCACGGTCATTGATAAAGGGATTGCGATGATCAGAAATGAATGAGTATCCAACGGAGGTGTTGGTAAGGTCATCTGCCAGTTCGCCATATGGAATGTGTATCTTCAGTCCACAAAGGACATCCTGCTGCCAAAGTTTGATGATAACATCCTCTAGATGGACAAAGAGGTGCTGAATACTAGCAAAGTCAATGTGCTGCCCTTTGTAGCGCATAGATTTCCAGGTGACTCGATCAATCCAGACAATGTGTGATTGTCCCATGGTTCCAAAAGCAATTGTGCTGGCTCGGTGCTGGAGGGAACGCAGAGAGTTGAATGTAGAGTCATACTTCTCTCGATACCAAGGCTCAAGCTGTTTTGCTTCATGGACATATCCAAGGCTGCCGGGTTTCTGTGTGCGGCGATAGATCTCAACCATGATATCCATACGCATGCAGTACTCGAATTTGGCGATAGGATTTGTGGTATCGACTGGGGGTTTGAAGGAGCCATCAGATTGGAGCATCGAAAGTGCGAGCATGTTGATTGTAGGATCAGGAAAGAGATAGCCAGGTTGTTTGACCCATGTAGTCGTCCACAGTGTTATTAAGATATGGTGAACCCTGAGAGAATTCTTGGCAGCAGGATCATCAGGCAGATGTTGCCTGAGTGTCTCCAATTTGGTAGACACTTTTGGAGGCAGCTGATACCTGATGAGTTCTCCACCACGCAAAAGCATGGCAATGAGTTTGACAATTGGGAGGACATATCCTTTCATAGTCGTTTGATGTTCTTGGTGACGATGAAAAGGAGTGTTTGTTATGCCTCTAGCAAAAGTGAATAAATTAAATCATATCTTTTTAGCAAGATAGCATTTGTGACGCACTCTTTGTCTGGATCAGGAGAGTTGAGGCGCTGCAGGACTAGCTCTGGGAGCAAATCGAAATAAGGCTCTGCTTGGGCGAATAAAAAATGGACTGCTGCAAGCAAGCCTGGAAACTCGGTTTTGGTGGGCGGTGTAACAAGAGCCAACAGATGCTGAACATTCTTGCTTGCAATAAGCTCATGCCAGCGGGTGGATGTCAGCCATGGGCTGATGAGTCTTGGATCAAGGCGATCACCAGAGGGAACTCCATCAAGTTTAATTTGCTGTGCACGGAGCATGCAGATGATCTCCTCATCAGGATCTATGGAAGGCCTGATGTGTGGAATGACTGGGAAGTAGGACTTGTTTTGTGCGTTGTTAAGGCGCTGCGCTTTAACCAATGGCCACTGAGCAGGGATATCATTGTCATGGTGGTGCTTTCTGTGATGCTGTTTGATTGCTTCGGTGGTCCCAAAAAGCTTGTCGCATATTGCACAGAGATGGCAGTCATAAAGGTGAAGCCCATGAATCTCGGGAATACCTGTCTTCTCAATTTTTGGAAGTTTGGCCAAGACTGTTATCTCCGAAATGGCCTTCTTCCACTCTTGACTCTTGATGCGGATGCCAGATTTGGGATGACAGTTTGCAAGATGGTTATGGACCTGTGGATAAGCCAATGCAACCTTGCATTGCATGCATATCAGGCAACCAATGTTTTTGTTCAGCAACAGGCCTAGCTGATTAAGGTACGGATTGGGCACAATTTGCGATGAGCCATGTTGTTGACTCTGTGAATGAGGTTTGGGTTATATTCAACAAGACTAATGTAAACACAGGATCATACCAGCATTGACGATGTGGTGGGCAACAGAACAACTGGTTCAGATGGTGTGTGCTGATAGAGAACTTCCGGAATCTGATATCATAATGTTACCTTGCAAAGAACTTATCATTACTGCAAGCATGCACATTGACATACCTGAGGAACATTTGAAGTTTCTGTATCAACAGTCTGGTTCCAGAAATGTCAACTTTCAGACAAGATATCATTTGGTGAGCCAAATACCTGTCCAACCCATTCTGGGCTGTTCTTCTTGGCGTGTGCCCTGAGACTTCCTGAACTGGAAAATACGTGGCCAGTTCGGTGCATGGAGCAGTAGCACGTGAACTTTAATGTTTTTGGGTCACGAAGGATGTTGACGGTCACATTGCAATATTCCACGTTGGCCGAAGGTTCACATTTGCGCTTGTGACTG
Source organism: Lyophyllum semitale (assembly GCA_018851285.1). Lineage (NCBI taxonomy): Eukaryota > Fungi > Basidiomycota > Agaricomycetes > Agaricales > Lyophyllaceae > Lyophyllum > Lyophyllum semitale. The sequence continues at coordinate 35,307 of JABCKH010007686.1, read as the reverse complement.
TCGTATTTGGATTTGGCCTCTTTCTTTGTTGCACCGGAAAAGACACCAGCACAGTTGGAGCAGCGTGAACTTTCTGACATGATTATGTAAGCAACAGCTGAATGAGGAAGGTGGTGGTTGAAGGACAAGAGATGTTTGATCATCAATGAAAGATTTGATTGTCAATTTGATGGTATAAATATGTATATACATAAACAAATAGTGCAAAGTTGAGCTAGGCATTAAACAGCGGAGTAATTCATACACCCAGCATGGCTGCTCGCTTTGACCCAAGACAGTTTATTGAGTTCTTCAGAGAGTGATTGCCAACATAACCGGACTTACAGGAGGATATCATTGAGCTCAAAGTACAAATTTGGAGGCTAGGAACCGAAACAGAGGTATAAATTCGGGCAGACAGGCTACTACAAAGAAGTCAGACAAAGGAAATAATAGAGCTCCTCATACATGAGCTGACTGGTCAAAAATTCGTTGAACGCGCCGAGTAGCCCGGAGGAGCAAGCAGAGGAGTGATCTGAAATGCCCCCATCGCCGGCTGAGGACACACTTGGGCGATGCTTTCCTACAGCCTACTTAGAAGGAATGGCGTGGCGGGTCTTGGACGGTATACAGGCTACCAGATATGCAGGTTAACCATCGTCAACCATCCTGACGCCCCCCGCACCCGCACCCACCTCCCCACCATCATTCAATTCCTCACTCCCTCGATCCCTCTCCCTCGCGCCCCCGCACGACGACTTCAAGTTCCAACTCTATTGCCCCGACGCCGAACACCGGCATACGATGAGTCCACCCACTCCTTCATCTTCAATTTCCCCTTGAGCGAGCCCGTTCCGCTCGCCACGCCGGAACGTACCCCTGCCTTCAGGGGAGAGGCTCCATGATCAAGAACCTCGCATTTGGCGGGAGTAGTCCGGGGCCCCACACCTGCTCTTCCCTCTGCCGTTCCTTCCCCGGGTGTCGACGCATATTTACGGCGCCACTCTCTCCTCTCTCCTCCTCCTCCTCTCCTTCAGCACCCGCCTCTACCATTAACCAGCTCCGATAATAGCTCCAGCCTCGTATCAATGTCCACGACCCCAGACGTCCACAGCGAAGATGAGGTAGATCCCCGGCTGGAAATGCCACTGCTCCGCATAGAGTCGATCAACCCGCCTAGCCCGCCCTTCAGCCTTGGCCGGGGGGAGCACCACGAGCTCAGCTGGGAGGAGCTCGTGCCCATACGTCGAGCTCATATAGCGACCGCCCACGCTGATCAAGCCGAGGAGGACGGGGTAGTGCAAGCTTCCAGATGATGGGGGGAAGCTCGTGCTGTACGGGGAGGGCGAGTAGAGGCCGGAGGAGGGGGACGAATGGGAGCTTATAGAGGAGGAAGAAGGTAGGGCGGGTGCGGGACTTTAAGCAGGCCTTCGTGTTGGTGGCGTCGTGATCGGAGTCACGCGTGGGGTCGAGGTATGACGCCGCTGCACGTAGTATCGGCTTGGTGGTCGCCAGCGGGGACGGTGGAATAGAGCTGCTCAAAACGGAGGATTAGATGGTGAGCGTGCAATAGAGGAAGGGAAGATCACATACATTTATCATATTGAGATAGATGCTATTGGCCTTGATCCAGAAAAGTGTCGGCGGCGATCCTAGATTATCCACCGGTCGACTCCTTCCTATCTCCACGCAAACGCACATCGCCTCCGAATCCAGGGTGTTGGGTAGTGCCAGCTATAGCTCGAACAGAGGGGTTTATCGACGTAGGATGCGGGTGCACGAGGAGGACCTCATCGAGGACGAGGTTACAGATATCTTGGGAGGAGGCGAGGCATGATAAGGCAGTCTGAAACGGTGGAAGAACGAGTGTGGGTGGACCTGGGCGAGGTTCGAAGCATACAGAGTGTAAGTTTGTTGTCGTCACCGAATCCTGGCATATATTATGGTTCGAAGACGGCGACCAATGGTGATGATTACGATGCGGGAGTGTAGAAAGACTGTGGACGTAAAAGGGTTAAACGCGGAAGCAGCGGAAGGAAACCATGACATACCTTTACCGAATCGATGTGACACATCGAATCGAGGCCGTCCAGTAAAGTCCGGTGAGGTGGTCAGAGGAGAACTCGTACTGACGAAGGAATAGTTCCGCTCCAAAGCGCAAAGCTGTAAAGCCGTCGGTGGGTGGTGTGGCTCGTCCTGAGGGAAACTTCGATGAGCGATCGATTTTGGAGATGAAGGGAAATAAAAGCTTACCTGCTCGCACAAACAGTCGTACTGTGGACAAACCGCTCCCTGGCATCTATCTCAGGCTAAAGCTCATCGCCAGCGAGCTGTGTACTGAACATATTGCCTCCAAGCTACGCACATAATAAAAATGAGCCGAAATACCAGTGAGAAAAGTGAAAGAAACAAGCACGGACCTCGGGTGAGACAGGAATGTGCCAGGTTTTCAACGCCCTCGTCAAACAGCTCTGAGTCGTCATACAAGATAGCTCTTCCACGTTCTCTCCTCTCTGACCCACTTCGACGGACGTAAACGTAACATCATCGGGCGGGCCGCAGTCCGTATAGCAGATAGACAAGTCGAATGTGTCCAGTACGTTGCTGCATAGCAGAGAGAAGGGAGGATGAGACGATGGTTGTAGACAAGAAAATTGGCTCCGAATTCCGCAAGACCGTGTGATCGCTGCCATCAACGACGCCGAAGCCCGCGGACCTCGATGCCCTCCTTAGCTTCCAGCGCCTAAGTAACATCATCGGTTTATGTGCTCTCAACCTTCCTGTGGAACATCGCACTGCAGGACAGGAGCGAGGCAAGCTTTTGTTATATTTGGCTGAAGTTAATTTAGAATGCTCTCCTCAGCTCTGGTGAACCCTTTCGATGACGATGAATGAGATTTTAACAGGCGTGTTCAAGGTGTATTGATGTGAGGGGCGGCTCTATCCATTCCTTTCTATGGCCTTTGACCAGGAGTATACGCGCCTGCATCCTGCCCGCTCATTTACGCGACCCATTTTCTTTTAGAATAGGTTCACGAATGAGTCAATTGACCAGCTCTTTGCTCCGAACTTGGGTTCTTATGCTCGTTGGTGTTCCTTTTACACTGTTTTCTTACTGAGAAACCGTCATTGCCGTAGCCTTATGAAATAAATATTCTCCTTGGCAACACTCGAATCAGAGACGGAGAACGACGTGTCAGAGTACTTCACGTAGATGATACTCCCCGTTACCGAGGCTGACTAACATTGGGAAAAAATGCTAAGTTGTTCAGAATTTAATATGAGAGGTTGAACCCACGAAGCTGGGACGATACCGCTTCCAAGTGGATACCGCAAAGGTAGCTTTCACGGGAACACCAAGCTGGGTGATGTACCACTGTGCATTTTTTTCGATGTACTGCACTGACCCGTAGTCATTCATTAGTATCAAGGGAACAAATTTGACGCTCATAAGACCGCTCACTTATATCACAAGACACTTGATGAAAGATACGCGGAGGTGATGCCCGTCAGGCTGGTGGGCGGCGAAGAGCTGTGGTGGGATAGCAAGGTTGGTATTCTACGAGCGGTCTTGCGTTCCGATATGTGGTTGTGTGAGCAAGGAGGCGCTAGGTCGTTTCATTCGGTGAGGCCGAAATGGCCGAGGCCCATCGCTCCATCTTGCCATCACATACCGTGACCTTCGTAGAGTTGTTCACATCCAGTCCCTCACACAAGTGCATTGAGAACGGCGCTATCATCGACGTATAGTCTATGTTTACTCAGAAAAATTGTGATTTACGTGAAAACCCGACAATTCTCTCTTACAGGGCTCTCTTTCGTCGCCGTTTCACATAGCTCACGGCGCCTGTCCTCTTTGCGTAACTGCCTTGTCATGAACGCCTTTCACGGGCCGCATGGTACCTACGCGGACTCTGCACGGTACGGCAGGGCACACTCACGGCCATTACGAGCTTCAAAAAGTTGAGAGTCGGTGTCAAAAGCGCATGGAAAGCGGCGAGGAAACGTACCTTGCGAGCAGATCTCCGTAGTGTTACGCACCGCACTATAACCACGGCAACAAGTTGCTGGTCACCGTATCAGGGTTCCACTCGCCGTGGGGCCGAAACCTCGTGTAATTGGGCTGCAAGAAGTCGAAAGTTAGTGAAAGTGCATGAGAACATGCGAGGTGACATACCATGCGACAATGGACCGAGCGACCTCCTAGTACATTTCGCGCTTCAAAGAATCAAACATTAGCGTTGAAAGGGTATGGGATGGTGTACGAAGATGTACCTACCAAAGTTGAGAAGTAGATGATTCGCGAGGTAAATACGACCGCAGCACGCCCCGACGACAGCATGTTCATGGTCTGTAGGTTAACAGCAGGTCGCTATTGAGTGGTGGTGGTAGGGGATGCAGCGGACGCACCACTACGGCTCTCCCCTGCCGGGGCCTGCCCTGTATTTCCTATTCTTCGTTTGATCTTCGCTCGCCGTCTCACATCCGATAGCGAGGGGAGGAGGGCGCAACGTGGCCAGTACCTACCGCCGAAAAAAATAACATGTACCTGTAGAAACAAATTGACATGAATTAGTTCTTATCTAGCAGTGAAAAGGGAAGAAACCTTACGTCCAAATAGCTGGAAGGGCGCCGGGATGCCAGCACGCAAGGTCGAAAACTCGAAAGTGTAGCTAGAGGAATATGGCAACACCAATTAGTACTTGTATAGAGGTGGAGTAGCCAAGGAAAACTTACTTAGAAAGCTCAGGTTAGCACGGCACCGTGCCGTGGCAAAAAATCGAACATGAACCTGTATGAACGAAGCAACGCTAGTCAGAACTTATCTACAAGTTGAAAAGTGATGAATACTTACCTTTAATGCGCGAACCACTGAAGGGAGTCGCCACGGCGCCGTGGTGTGGCTACAGAACACAGAAAAAACAAATATGAAGCTGTAGCAACAACAACCGTGGGTCAGTACTTATTTTTTGGTGAAAAGACAAAAGAAAAATAACTACAACTTACCTTGAACGTGCCAACGGCGCACGAGAACGGGGCGGACGCAGAGCAGCGAAGAAAGTTGAAGACCAAGTCGCGAGGAGCACAGCCTCGATCATCCGATCATTCCGTTCCGACGGAATCCGGAGTTCCGTCACTCTTCCGTCATTTTTGTCAAGTTCCCTACCACTGTGTCACCACATCCCTCGCTCTCTCTCCGATCTTTCCTCATCGTAACAGGCGTCTGCCTCGGGTTATATGCTTTCGTAGACAGCGCTTTGTCAGGCTCCAAACCTTCCGCAGCTCATCACCTATTTCTGGGGATTTACAGCCTCTGGACTCCCGCCGCCGCCTGTGGTCACCCACTCCCAATACTCGCGCTCGCCTGCGTGCCACTACTACATAGGACTCTACCTTTCTGGTCCCGCGAACCGCCAGGATCTCCGAAAATCAACGGCGTGGTGTGCGCACGCCCTCCCAGTTGGTTCCCCCGCCCTCAAGAGGCGTTTTGTGTTCGCCCATCGGGTTCAATGCCGGTGCTGGACTGTCCACGACGTATTGCATTCGTGCTATGCGTACGTTCGTTGATACCGCATGTGTCGCGGAGGGTTAAACATCAAGTTTGAGATACACCCGCTGACCTCGTCTCGCCGGTGAGTCCTGCTTTTTTTTCTTTTATAGTGGCCATTTTCTAAGTCAATTCTACTTACAGGCTACGCTACACACGCCACAGACGGTCACATCCATGGTGTCCGCTCGAAGAACGGCAGAAGTTCGACATACTGCCGTCCCACTATCCTCTCATACCAACACACCAGCACACCGCCCAATCGCCCCCCGACCTTCGGCACGGCTTCTCGCCACCTCCCTCTTGCGTCTTCTGTGCGGAAACGCGAAACGCCAGGCCTCTGTCGTTGTTCTCAACGACGTCAACCGCTGGACCGCCGCAACGTCACCACCCTCAACCCCACCACCCAACCACGCCGCCGCTGGCCCCCAAACCTTCCCCACTGCTTATTACCACCTCCCTCCTCCGTCTTCTGTGCGAAAACGCAGAACGCTAGATCTAGGTCGTCGCCATCGCCCGCACCAACCTTCCAGACCGCCACCCCCCAACGCTCCCTCGACCCCACCACTCCATCACGCCAACCGTTCACCCCCAAATTTACACCACAGCTCCGTACGACCTGCCTACTGCTTCTTCTGGGCCAAAACACAGGACTCCAGCCCTCGGTCGTCGCTCTCGACGACATCGACCTCTGGACCACACCGACGTCCCCACCCTCGACTCTACCACCCGACCAAGCCACCTCTCGCCCCCAGACGTTCCCCACTGCTCCTTACCACCTCTCTCCTCCGCCTTCTGTTCAAAAACGCAGAACGCTAGGTCCAGGTCGTCACCATCGCCCGCAACAACCTTCCAGACTGCCCCAACGCTCCTTCGACCCCACCACTCCATCACGCCGACCGCTCACCCCTCGGACCTTCGGCACGGCTCCTAACCACCTCCATCCTGCGCCTTCTGTGCGAAAACGCGAAACGCCAGGCCTCTGTCGTCGCTCTCGATGACGTCAACCGCTGGAACGCCCCAACGTCACCACCGTCGACCCCACCACCCAACCACGCCGCAGTGCGCCCCCGAACGTTCCCCACTGCTCCTTACCACTTCCCTCCTCCGCCTTCTGTTCGAAAACGCAGAACGCTAGGCCTAGATCATTGCCATCGCTGGCAAATGACCTTCTAGACCGACCCCACCCCACTCCAACATCACCGTTCGCACCCACTCATTAGCCACACCCCACCTCACTTCCTCACTACGTTTTCCAGTAGCGCTGTAGTCCACATTGGATGTAGAGACCACGTACAATATATATGTTCTTATATATTCCCGCTGTTGTGTACTTACACCTCGCACCGAGATACAGAAGCATTCGTGAGGGGCTCGTTTCATGGGAGAGTATGCGTTATGGGTGGCCAATTGAGAAAAATGATAAGTTTTTCGGAAGGTAACATGAGAGATTGAACGGGGCCCGCCATATCAGACATGCAGACACCCACTGGAAGTTATTCCATGCAATCCTTCCCTGCGCACCGCAACTACAATCGTTGCAGAATAATGGTACAGATCTCGTTTCCCCCTTGGGCAACGACGTAATACGCCAAACGTTCGCCTGCCCTTTATCCTATTGTTGGCGAAAAATGTTAAGTTTCTCGGAATGTTGAAATTCACTCAGAAGGCGGGGAACAGAGGACATAACGAAATCATTTGATCAAACTGAACAGAAGTACTGAATATCAAGAATTATTTAACCAGCGCGGACGAGGAAGGGTACCCTAGTCACCGCCCGAACCAGAGTCATCAGCAAACTGACCATCGAGCTGAGAGCCGGCCGGGGCATCCATCTCAACGTCGTCCTCACCGTCGGCGTCGGCGTCGGTCACGTCATCCAAATCATCGCCATCACCCTCCTCGTCGGTCAGCTCAGAAAGGTCATCGCCCTCGCCCTCGTCACTCCCGTCCTCGTCGCTACGTAGGCCGGCCACCGCATCATCCTCCTCGTCGCCCGATGCGGTCACGTCACCGGGGTCCGTATTCTCTTCACTATCTTTATCTAACCAAAGGTGTCAACGAAGTACATGGACAGACGAGGGGCAACACACCATGTACGCGTTGGGTCACCGCCGGCTTCTGACGGGACGAGCGCAAGCGAGTGGTGATAGGAGACCGCGCGCGTGCGAGTGGGGCTTGAAGGTCATAAGTGGAAATTTGCGGACAGGATGGGATGCGCGTACCTTGGCTGGGATGAATATCCTCTTCGTCGATGGACGCTGAAACGGTGACCCGCTCGCCGCTCTCGACAACCATGTGCGAGTCAGAGGTGAGATCTGGAGATGACACGGTGAGTGGTGCAAAAGAAATGTGGATGGAACAAGCTTACCAGCCATTTCGTGATCCTCGTCGCTGTCTGCCTCGGCCGCCGGCAAGAGCGGTGAATCCTGGTCGTCCGAGCCATCAACGCTGGGGTTTGCCCCGGACTTGGAGGTGGTTTGAGTCGAGAACAGGGGCTCGCCGACACCAGCCACAGGAACAGCCGGTGCCTCGTGTTCTGCAGCACTGTGCGCAGCGGCGGGGTTGGCGACGAGAGGGGACGAGGAGGGACCGTCGACGAGCTCGATGACCTCTGAATATGACATGTTAGGTCAGACAAACGTACATTACAAGCGATACACACCGTCTTCCGTGGCGTAGTCCAAGCTGATCACGGAGGGCTCGCGCTTGGAGGACGGCACAGCTGGCTTATTGACAACGTCTGAGCATAACATGTTAGGCCTCAGGCAAAGGCACATTACAAACGATACACACCGTCTTCCATTTCGTCGCCCAAGCTTATCACCGATGCCTCGCGCGTGGAGGACGGCACAGCTGGCTTATCGACAACATCTGAGTATAACACGTTAGGTCTAAGGCAAAGGTACATTACAAACGATACACACCGTCTTCCGTGTCATAGTCCAGGCTGATCACCGAGGGTTCGCACTTGGAGGACGGCACAGCTAGCGTAGCGGGTGTACGATGAGTGAAAGTAGGTCAGACATGAGGAGGTGAGACACACCGCTCTGTCCGGCGCCGCGTTCAACGGCTCTGGCGGTCGACTTTGATGAGCTGGGCCCGGCGTCACCACCTACACGCTGCTTTTTGACCACTGGAACATCGCCTGAAACACGGCGTGAGATGGGGGGAGACAGGATCCGAAGGGCACACGCACCGTCAGAGTCGGGGTACATGTCCAACGCGGCCTGTTCCTCCTCCGAGTTCTTCCGTTTCGTGTTCTTCTTGACAGTCTTGCCTGGAACGAGAGTTGAGCAGGGGTAGAGGAAAATAAGTGATACGCACCTTTCCCTGTGCTGGGCAGTGTCCCGAGAAAAACGACGTCGCCTGAAAAACGCGGAATGAGACGGGAGGTGGGAACTGAAGAAGTCGCACGCACTATCAGAGTCCGAGTCCTTGGCAGCGCGTATTGTGGCAGGGCCTGTAAAGGTGGAGAGATGAGGTATAAAGGGAGGTAAGGAAATGTGATGGAAGCGTACCGTGCGCACGAGTGGTCTTCGGCTTGATACCGAGCTGGGCAAGCTCCTTGTCAGCCTTGTCCTTGTCCTGCTTCACGCGCTGGTCAAGTCGCCGGACGTATACATCCGATGATCCCCCTGACTTGAGCTCATGGCGTTCCTCAGCAGTGTAGGTCCCGAAATAGGAGAAGCGTTCACGCTCTCGACTGCGCAGCAACTGATAGTCAGCCACGAGCCCCCAGATTTCGTCCTGGGTCGCTTTGCTTAGGATTACCCCCAGGTCGATGCCGCTGTCGGCTTTGTGAGTGAGGGATAGGTTATTGTGGAACATCTGGAACGAATGATAAAGTGTCAGGAAGATAATATTTATCGAGGCGGTCAGAAACGACGTACCCCTCTTAACAACTTAAAAATATCGCGTGTGGCGGGCAGGTACCTTTTGACAAGTTTGCCATCCTCGTAAGTTTCAATCGCGCCGACGCCCGGAACACTGAGAATCTTGAAGATCGCGGCGAGGGCACGGCTGTATTGCTCCTGCCGCTGCTTGCGGTTCGCTAAGACGTGGAGATCCGGGAAGTTCAATGCGTCGTCGTCGGAGACGGTGGATGATGGGGTGCCGAACCAGATGGGGAACATGGGGTCTTCGCCAGCCTGGATGTCATTGAGCATCTTGACCACTTGGACGTTCTTCAGGACAGCTGCTTCTTCCACGAGAACGGTGTTGGCCGCAAGCCAAAGCTGACGGGAAAACCCCTTAGTGGTGCCGCTGCGGTTGGAAGTATGGATCGTAGCGTGCTCCTGCCACAAGTAGCCAGTAGTATCCAGAGCGCGCCTCACGAGGGGCCCCATCTTGTCGCCAATTTTGTCCCACTTTCCGTTGGTGATGTTGCCGGTAGCCATCGGATGGGACTTAGAAGACATGGCGTCGACGACGACCTTGATGGCCTGGTAACTGTGATAGATAGGGTTGGTCGTCTTCTCCAATGTTTTGGCGTCCGGGTATGCCGGCCACTTGTCCTTGCTGGAAATGTATTCCGGCTCCTTGAGGTTGTGTCGCTGAGCGAGGACGGAGAGGCCGTGGTTGCGGTGGGAGTAGCAGACCTGGAGGAAGCGCATGATCGCGTTCTCCCGGTCCTCTGGAGTAGCATTGGGGTGCGTCCGCTTGGCGACGTCGTCGAGCATGCTGAGGAACGTCAGGACCTGGCCATTGGAGCCGCGCCGGTTGCGAAGGATCTCAGCGAACGGCTCGATGAAGCCCAAGACCTGGGTGAATGGTAAGTTACGCAGAAGCTACTATTCGCAAAAGGAAGACGACGTACCTCTTGCACGGCATGGGCTGCACGTTGCATATCAGAAAGTATAGTCGTTATGAAAACCGGTTCGAGGAGAGGGAGCTTGGTGGGCAGTACGGGGATCAGAAGGCTGGTGTTGAGGAGCTGCCCGTGAAGATACCATCGTATTTTGTTGACGAAAGCGTCGAGGAGCTCGATACGGTACTCGTCGGCGGCGTGGACGTCCCTCTGTTCGGTGACCCAGACCTTGATCAGCGGTATGAGATCTTTACGGTAAGCTTCGAAGGCCGCATTCCAGATCTCCCCGCCCTGGCCGATAGCCTCACCACCGCGAGCCTTGATGTCTGGGCCACCCAAATGCCTCTTGAAGGCATCACCGAGGAGCTTCAAGAAGTCCGCACCAAGCAGTGCGTAGTCGATGGCGCCACGAAGCTGGAGGGGCGCGTGGGCAAACTCTCGCAGGGCGGTGCCGAGCCTCTCGACGAGGGCGGCGGGCAACGACGGGTCGAACGGTTCGAAGATGATTGCAGTGGTACAGAGGGATTGTAACGTGATGCTAGACGCCTCGACGAAGGGGACAGCAAATTGGAATGACACATTTTTGTGCCAGTACTGCGTGGTGACGGGGAAGGGGTCGAGTTCGAGAATGGGGGGGGATAGGTAGAGGTTGGCCAGGGCGCGGATGACGCGGGTGTTGCAGAGCGCGCCCCGGAGCTTGGCCTTGTCTCCGATGGAGTAGTTAATAGCAAAGTGGATGGTTTCTAGCGTCTGCTGGAAGTTAAGGGGGGCGATCTCACGCAAAATCATCTGGAGGGTATTCTTGTCGGTTTCAACGATTTGAAAAATCTCCCGGTTGGTAGAAAGGTAGAGCTTGATGTCAGCGCACAGCGGGTGCCTCTCGATAGCACCTGAAAGGTACATGTTAGATTCCACGAAAGATGATAGTTCGAGGCGACGGACCAAGACTGAAAATCTCCGCAAGCCACATCCCGTCCCGCGCAATAATGCCCCTAAGTTTTACCTCGGCCACCTGGAGCTGAGTTAGGTCGAAACCTTTAACCTTCTTCATCTGTTTGACGAGGCTTGCGAGCGCCTCCAGTTGGTCCCGTAGTCGATGTTGGGTGAGACCCATACGGTGACCGCCGTTGACGAGGAGGGACACGCGGGTCTTGGTACGCGCCGTTGCCTTCCAATCGAGCTGTCTAATAGCTTTGGTATTGTAAGTAGGCATGGTTTCGAGGGCGAATGTATCGACCGCGAGGGAAATCGCATGTACAAGAGCGGTGGGATCGACGCCGACGCCTAACTTGACGACCATGGCCTTGATCGAAGCGGCTGTGGGCTCGCGGGGATTCCACTGGTACAATGACATGACAGGGCCGCGGCCAAAGTCGTCCTTGGTGGCTAAATTTACGTTGGCGTAGCCGATGCGACAGGAATCCACGCCCTCGAGGAGTTTCTTGCCTTTGTCCATCGCAGCGGTGAGATCCTCGCTGGCCTTGCCGACGGCGTCCGCGGTCTCCAGCAGTTTGGCAACATTTTTGGACTACGTATATCAGTGAGTGAGAGCGGTAGATAAGGATGGATAAACTCACGGTCTTCAGCCCCTCGCCAGGAAAAGGGAATCCTTGATTATTCGGTTCGATAACGACAGCCTGGGGTGATGCGTGAGTGATTGGAAGCACGATGACAGGGAGATGAGCGTACTTTGGATCCGGTAGGCTGTTCGAGATAGCGAATGAATAACAAGTTGCGAAAAAGATGTCATTAGAACACAGACCTTAGCAGGCTATAGGGAAAGGGCGTTAGAGTACAATCGAACGAGAGTAGAACCAAGACGAACCTTAGACATTGCTTGAATAGAGCTTATGTAACGGGGGAGTTCTGCTGGGGGAGCAGTGAGGTTGTCGGAGGCCGTGAGCCTATTTATATATGTCGCGAGCGCTCGGGCCACGGTCGAAAGCACACAGGAACCATCGCGCCATGAGCGGGCGCCAGTGGGCCGATGGTGCCCTGTGTTTCAGGGAGAAAAAAAAAAGAAAGCACCCGTAAGAAAAACGTTCGTGGATAAGAGATATCGAACCCACCTAGGACGCACGGATGAACGACTACCCATATCATGGTAGCGCTTGCAGTTCCGGGCTCCTACGGAGAAGGGTGGTCGAACGTCTGTGGATGGAATTGGTGAGCAAGAATATATTCATAGCATCTGTAACAGGTACCTACCAGTCGTGATGGTGCCATATGGCGTCGTGCCGCGCTCTGCCACATCCTTTCATGCGGTCGTTACTGAGACAGGTTTTCTTTCGGAGCCTCATGGGTGCGACGATAACTTGGAGTATGGAATTTTCAGGGTAAACAGTTTCTACGTATCGATGACGAATGATTCACCCGTAAAGCTTCCCACGCCGCTCAACGCTCTTCGAGCGGAAAGAATGGAAGCTGCACGAGGACGGCGAGGCGGGCGTCGGGGATGAGGAGGACCCAGTCCTCGTCGGGCGTGATGGGGACCGACTCGAGGTCGGGCATTTCGTTCCAGTCGATGTCGCCGGGGTCTACGGGAACGTGAGGAGAGAAGAGGCGGGGCGTCTCGAAGCTGCGGTAGAACGCCTTCATCTGGGAGACAGTGGTCTTCCGGTTGTTCCATTCTCGCAAGGCCGGTGGGCTACCGCCGCCGCCGCCGCCAGGGAGGTTGATATGAGCATAGCCAAGCCGGCAGGCGTGCACTGCGGCGAGGAGTTCTGCGCCCTTGGCCTCGGCTTCAGCAACCTCTCCGTGGGCGCTGCGGGCGAGCGCCCCGTTCAGGGCTTTCGAGACACGTGTGGACTAGAAAGAAAACACTGTTAGGTGAAGAAAATGGGGCGTGCCAGCGATACTCACTAAAGGCGGGGACTTCTCGGTCAAAACGGGGTGAATAAAATAATGAGGGTTAGAGAACGGGCGACGTCCGGGTGGGGAATGTAGTCAGATGTAACAGATTCCTGGGGGTAGGGTCAGTTGAACGGGAGGTAACTGGGATGGTGGGATGGAAGGATGTACCTCAGCAGCGACCTAGAGGGGTAAATGGTAGGCGTTAGAACGCGTTTGAGCGCGTAGAACTTAGACGAACCTTTTCCATTGGTAGGGATGGATGGAAAACATCGAAAGGGCAGGCCCTAGTTAAACGACGGGAGCGCCGGAACGCCGGTGGTGAAAAAATGGGGTCGATCGGCTCTGTGAGGCCGGCGCTGGCGGGTGAAAGGTTGTGTGGGCACGCGGGTGAACACGATGGGTATCAAAGGAACGAAGGAGCTGTGTAACAGGGCACGGGATGTTGTCAGCAATATGATATGGAATCGCATAGGTACGCACCTGCTCTCGATCGTTCAGGCACGAGCTATGGCGAGCTATCGTATGAAATCCGGGCCCTGCGGCATGCCAGCGTGGGCTGTTCGTTGTCGATACATGATACGTGGACGTCGTTCGCGTGCTGGATGGGCCCGGATGGGCTCATCGTGCGTCGAGAGATAACAGGTCACAGACAGGGGAAAAAAAAGAAAACCGCCGAAAGGGCGGGGTACAATGCACTAAAAAGTCGGGTACATTGCTATTCTATGCCAGCGTCGAGCTCGAAGGAGCCATTGAATGGGCTGCTCGAGCTCGACTGGGTGCAACAGACGACACAGTAGTTGTCCTGGCCAATGTTGACCCTGATGTTTGTTGGTGTGATGCAAGAGCTTCACAGCGTGCACGTGTTGTATAGCGTAAGCTGCTGGGACTCTGAAACGAAATGGTAATTTCCGTGCAAGAAAGTATTGTGCGCTGATCGAGGTATGATCGATGTGAGATCGTGAGGAGAGGAGATGACACGCAAACGGAGGACAACACAGGTAGCGAGCAAGGAACATATGCTTTTGGTATCCAATGACAAGATGACTGAGGAATGAGATCAGACGAGGGATTCGATAGATCATAGAATATTGTTTATTCCTTGGAGGTTACGGGGTAAACTACGAGGGCTTTTATAGTTATTAGGAAGAGGATAAGTCTGAGTTATGAAGAACTGGGATTGCGGGTAGGACAAGGCGAAGCAATTTCGCGAATACTTGAGCGCCGAACAGCGCCACGGTGTAAAGACCTACAGAACATGTACTGATACTAACTATATACCTGCCGCCACATGGCGAACCCGTGTTCCCATTCGGTCCAGATCGCACCTCGTACCCTAAAGTAAGATTGGTCGATAATAAGAGGAGAAATAAGTATAAAATGTGATTCAAAGGTGTAAGATGACGAATGATTCTCCCGTGAAGCTTGCCACGCCGCTCAAAGGTCGGTATGATACATGGGCGCCTCCAGCGGAAAGAAGGGAAGCTGGATGAGGTCAGCGGAGGGGAGACGCTCCATGTCTGCGATGGCTTGCAGGGCTGAGTAGAGGATGTCTGCTGTGAACAAGCTGCGATGTGAGCCGTTGACGATGAGCTCGACGAGGGCAGCGCGCGCCTCTAGCACCCTGGGGTTGATGTCGTCGGTAGAGGGCTGGCCGGGTATGCTAAACGCATGGCTGTTGGCGCGAAGGTGTTGTCGAATGATGGCCAGCCGGGCGACGTCGATAGGACTCAGCACCGGGCTCTCGTCTTCAGCCGAATCTTCATCCCAATCTTCGTCTTCAGAATTGGGTTGCGAAATGAGGGCGGGCATTTCGTCGAATTCGATGTCGTCGTGGTCGATGGGAAGAGTTGCGGCGAGGTGTGGAGATACAAATCGAGCCGTCCCGTAGATGTTGGAGAGAGAGTTGATTTGGGAGGGAGTGGGCTCAGGGACGGCGGCGAGGAATCCTGCGTCCTCCGCCTCGGTGTCAACGAGCTCTTTGAGGGCACTCCGGTCAACAACCGCGGGGTCCAGTGTTTTGGAAATCCGTGTGGACTAGATAGAGAAAACGGTTAGGTAACGGAGATGGGGCGCGCATCGAAAACTCACTCCGGTCTTAGGGACCTCGTTCAAAACGTGAGACTCGGAATCTATGGGATAGTTCTCGATACGCTAGAAAAATGCATGAGTGACGGATGACGGTCGATGGTGGGACAGGGAACGTACGTCGGAGGTTAGGGATTCCTGCGGGGTGGGCCACATGAATGAGAATTAAATGGGGAACGTGAGATGAGAGAACGTACTTCGGGAGCGAACTACAGATGGATAAGGAGCGGTGGGTTAGAGATTGTTTGAGCACGTTGAACGAAGACGCACCTTGTACATTGCTTGCGTACGAATAGAAGGAAAAACACTGATCGAAAGGCGACGGCCTTGTTATACTGTGGGTGGATCGGCTCAGTGGGGCCGGCGCTGGCGGGTAAAACATTCTAACGGCAGGCGGGTGAAAACGAGGGATATCGAAGGATCAAATGAACTGTGTAACAGGGGAAGGGATGACGTCAGCAATACGATATGGGTATCAAGCAGTTACGCACCCGCTCCCGATCAATGAACCGTATAACAGGAGACGGAACGTTGTCAGCAATACAGCATGAGATCACGCAGACGCACCTGCTCCCGATCGTTCAGGCACGAGCTATTATATGAAATTCGGGACATGCAGCATGCCACCGTGAGCTAGCATGCTTGGAAGATCCTATCAGGATGTTGTTCGTGTGCAGGACGGGCTCATTGAGAGATGACAGCTCGAAGACAAAAAACAAACAGAGACCGCAGAGCGGTAAAAACGGACTAACGAGCTCCTTTTACACGATGCTATGCACAGTTACGGGCACGTGGGAGCCATAGGACGGGCTAATCGAGCTCGACTTCGTGCAATGACCAGCACGGATGGTCGTCTGGGCCAACTTGACAATGATGTTCGTTGGTGTGAGGCGGGAGCTTTGAGTGGGCACGTGTTGTGTAGGGCAGGCCGCCGGGACTTCGACGGAATGGTAATTTCCGCGCAAGAAAGTATTGGAGTTGAACCATTGAGGAGAGGAGACGA
The DNA here is from genome assembly GCA_018851285.1 of Lyophyllum semitale. NCBI lineage: Eukaryota > Fungi > Basidiomycota > Agaricomycetes > Agaricales > Lyophyllaceae > Lyophyllum > Lyophyllum semitale. Next base: position 19,029 of record JABCKH010007686.1, on the reverse strand, counting down.
CACGCGTAAACTCGCACACGCAAACGGAGGACAATGCAGGGGGCGAGTGCAGTACAATAACTTGAAGATAACCTAGACTGAGGAATACGAGGAATTGGATAAAACACTGTGTTGAGAGATGGACTTCGGCGCGATGAGGGATTAATTGCATGGAAACTCGGCATAGGAGGGAGATCAATATTAACGGGCACAAATAGCAGAGTTTTCTTTCAGCGCCTCATGGGTGCGACGATAGCTTGGAGTTCAGACTGCATAACATTTGCGGAGTAGCTAGTTTCTATGTATTTACGACTAACAATTTATCCGGGAAGCTTCCTACACCGCTCAAAGGTCGCCATACTACATGTGCTCCTCCAGCGGAGAACCGGGAACCTGCACGAGGCCGGCGGAGGGGAGACGCTCCATATCTGCGATGGCTCGTAGGATGTCGACTGTGAACAGGCTGCGATGTGAGCCGTTGATGATATGCCGGGCGAGGGCAACGCGCGTCTGCAGCACGCTGGGGTTGGTTGTGACGTTGTACACAGAGCTGCCTTTTTGAAGATGTTGTTCCATCATGGCCGCCTGGTCGACGTCGACGGGATCCAGGGCCCAGTCTTCATAATCTGGCGTGATGAGGTCGCGCATTTCGTCCCAGTTGATGTCGTCGGGGTCGACGGGAAGAGATGCGGCGAGGTGAGGAGATACCAAGTGAGTCCCGTAGATCTTGGAGAGGGCGTTGGTCCGGGAGGGAGTGGGCTCGGGTACGGCGGCGAGGAGCCCTGCGTCCTCGGCCTCGGCTTCAACGAGCTCTTTGAGGGTACTCCCGTCGACAACCGCGGTGTTCAGGGTTTTCGAAATCAGTGTGGACTACATAGAGAAAACGGTTAGGGAATGGAGATGGGGCGCGCAACGAAACTCACTCCAGTCTTGGGGATCTCGTTCAAAAGGTCAGACTGGGAATCTATGGGATAGTTCTCGATGCACTAGAAAAATGCATGAGTGACGGATGACGGTCGATGGTGGGGCAGGGGACGTACTTCAGAGTTGAGCGATTCCTGCGGAACCACATGAATAAAAAGCAAGTGGGGAATGTGAAATAACAAAACGTACCTCGGGAGCGGGCTACAGATGGATAAAGAGCGGTGGGTAAGAGCACGTTTGAGCGCGTTGAAGTAAGACGCACCTTGTACATTGCTTGCGTGGGATGGGATGGAAAGAGTCGATGGAAAGGGTACGGCTTGTTATACTGGTGGAAAAATGTGGTCAGTCGGGTCAATGGGGCCGGCGTTCGCGGGTTAAAAATTGTAACGGTCGGACGGGTATCGAAGGATCAAACGACTTGTGGAACAGGGGACGGAATGTGGTGAACAACACAATATGAATATCACGCAGGTACACACCTGATCCCGATCGTTCAAGCAACAGCTATAGCCAGTTATCGTATGATATTCGGGCCTTGCGGCATCCATCCGTAGGAAGCGATGGAAGACCGCACTGAAAGGCCCGGGGGCTTAAAACTTTGAACCGGAGCACCAGTGGTGAAAGAACGTGGTCGATCGGCTCAGTGGGGCCGGCGCTGGCGGATGCGAAGGTTGTATAGGCAGGCAGATGGGTATCTAAGTATCAAAGGACCTGTGTAACCAATACGATGTGGATATCACGCAGGTACGCACCTGCGCCCAATCTTTCAGGCACGAGCTAGTACGGCCAGCAATCGTGTGGAATTCGGGCCCTGCAGCATTCCAAGCTGGTCTGGCGTTGCCCGAGGAGATTGTTCGTGTACAGGACGGGCTGATAGGGCATCGAGGGCGCAGCTCATAGACCGAAAAACAAAGAAAACCGCCGAAAGGGCGGTGTACAGCGGAGTAACTAGCTAATTCACTGGTATTCTATGCACTGTGTCGATCTCGACGGGGCCATAGAATGGCCTTCTCGAGCTCGACTGCGTGCAATGACCAGCACGGGTCGTCTGGGGCAACTTGAGAATGATGCTCGTTGGTGTGAGCGGGAGCTTTGAGTGGGCACGTGTTGTGTAGGGCAGGCCGCCGGGACTTTGACGGAATGGTAATTTTCGCGCAAGAAAGTATTGCACTCACTGAGAGTCGAACCATCGAACATACGCATGTATATCGGGCGTCCTCCGTGGCTGCTGTGCTTCGATTACTACCAGTATAGGCATTCGTTAAACTGATGACAGACGTAGATGGCAAACGCGCGAACTTGAGGTGAGGCCAATTCGGCAATGAAAACTTGACCAGCGACTGAAGAAGTTGTACAGACCGACCTGCTGGCCGATGAACGAAACAGAAGCATAGACGCGTCAATCTTGGTACGATGGATGGGAGACCGTGAAGAAAGTACTGACACGCGTAAATTTTCAGCACACGCAAATGGGGGACTGGTTGATCTCCAACGGCGTTGGCGATCGACGAACAGGTTCTCCTATTTCGGTATCGTAGCGTGACGTGGGATGAGAATACATGCTAACGGACGAAGCAGGTGCGGTGGTCGAGGTATGGTTATCGCACAAGCAGCAAAGTTTTCGATTTCGGGTAAAATCGGCCCCCCACCCATATCCCGGTGAGTTGCGCACCCCGTACCAAATTTGAACGGTGCATTGGAACGCCTAGCTGTCTATAAAGATGTGAGCTATGTTCTATCTACGCCACAGGTCTCTGCTCGCGCGTTGTTGGCCGCATTTTCGAATTTGAGGTAATATGGGGCCCGCATCGATATTTCGGTGAGCATTGCACCATGTAGCATCATTGAGGGCTCTACGCTGACAGATAAATGTCTCAGAAGAAGGTATTTACATTCGATCGACGCCACCAGTGTCTGCTCGTGTGCTATTCGCCGCATTTTCGATTTTGAGATGAAATGGGACCCCACCCATATTCTGGTGAGTCGTGCACACAGTAGCATCATTGCGGGCTCTATACTAACGGGTAATCGTCCCAGATGATGTAAATAAGATCCGTGCCCAGCCACGACTCCGTGCTTGCATGCCCGAGGCCGTATTTCTGATTTGAGGTGAATGGGGGCCCCCACCGATATCTCGGTAAGTTCTGCACAAAGTAGGATCGTTTCGGACTCTATCCTAACGGGTAGGTCTCTAGGACGGTTGGAATACTGTTCGATCAACGGCACGGGCGTCTTCTCCCGCGCAGTTCGACACATTTTCGATTTCAGGTGAAATGTCACCTAACCCATATCTCGGTGAGTTGTGCACCTCGTAGCCTCGTTCCGGGCTCTATCTTAACCCATGATTATCTAGAAAGATTTCCCCGACGTCCGTTCACCGGCACGGGCCTATCCTCGCACGTCCCAGGACGCACTTTCGATTTGGGGTGACATGAGCCCCCCTGCCAATATCTCGGTGAGTTACGCACCCAGTAGCATCGTTCCGGGCTCTCGTAGAAGACAGAATTGTCTAACGCGATGGGACCGACGTTCGACCTCGCCATGGGTGTCCGATCGTACGCGATTGGCCGTATTATCGCACTTGAGGTGAGATGGGGCCCCCACCTATACCTCGATGAGATATGCACCGCATAGCATCGTCACGGGCTCTATTCTAACAGGCAATTGTATAGAATGACGGGACTGACGTTAGAACCACGCCACGAGTGTCTACTCGTGTGCGATTGGCCGCATTTTCGATTTTGAGGTGACATGGGGCCCCCCCACACATATCTCGGTGAGTTATGTACGCAGCATCATCATCGAGGGTTCTATTCTAACAGATAAATGTCCAGAACGAAGGGACTTCCATGCGATCGACGCCACGGGTGTCCTCTCGTGCGCTATTGGCCACATCTTTGATTTTGAGGTGAGATGGGGCCCCCACCCATATCTAGGTGAGTTATGCACCAAGTAGCATAAGTCCTTGCTCCATACTAACGGATAATCGTCCCAGATGATGTAAATAATATTCGTTACCGGCCACGAGCGCCTGCTCGCACGTCCGAGACCGCATTTTTGATTTGAGGTGAAACACCTCCCCCCCATCGATATCTCGGTCAGTTATGCACACAGTACCATCTCATTGGCCTCTATTATAACTTACAATCGTCTAGGAAGATTGTCCCGACATTCGCTCCTCATCATGGGCCTATCCTCACACGTCTCAGGCCGCACTTTCGATTTGAAGTGACATGAGGGCCCCTACTCTTATCTCGATGAGTTATGCACCAAGTAGCATCGTTTAGAGCTCTATTCTAACTGACAAATGTCTCAAATGAAGGAACCTACGTGTGATCCACGTCATGCGTGTCTGTCACTGCGCTGTCGGCTCCAATTTCGGTATTGAGGTGAAATGGAACCCCACCCAGATCTTGGTGAGTTATGCACCAAGTAGCATAGGTCCTTGCTCCGTGCAAATGGATAATTGTCCCAGATGATGTAAATAATATTTGTTACCAGCTACGAGTGCCTGCTAGCATGACAGAGGCCGCATTTCTGATGTGAGGTGAAATAGGGCCCCACCAATATCTCGGTCAGTTGCGCACCCCGTACTGTCATTAAGTGGTCTATTCTAACGCACAATTGTGTAGGAAGATATGACAGACGTCCCTTCCCCACCACGGGCCTATCTTCACACGTCCCAGGCCGCATTTTCGATTCGAGGTGACAGGGGCCCCCCACCAATATCTCGGTGAGTTCTGCACCCAGCGGCGTCAATTCTGGCTCTATCCTAACGGGTAGGTCTGTCGGCCAATGGGAATACTGTTCGATCAACATTGCGGGTGTCTTCCTTTGTGCAGTTGGCTGTATTTTCGATTTCAGGTGAAATGCCGCCTCACCCATATATCGGTGAGTTGTGTACCTCATGGCCACATTCCGGGATCTATCCTAACCCATAATTGCCTAGGAAGATTCTCCCGACGTCCATTCACTGCCAGGGGCCTATCTTCGTACATAGGACGCACTTTTGATTTGAGATGACATTTTCCTTGGCGAGTTACGCACCCAGTAGCACCGTTGCTGGCTCTAATAGAATTGTCTAATACGATGGAACCGATGTTCGACTTACGCCACAGGTGTCCGATCGTGCACAATTGGCCGTATTTTCGATTTTGAGGTAACATGGGGCCTCCAGCCATACTTCGGTGAAATTGCACCATGTAGCGTCGTCACTGGCTTGATTTTAACAAACAATGGGCTAGGACGACACGACTGACATTGGAACCACGCCACAGGTGTCTACTCGTCCGCGGTTAGCTGCATTTTCAAGTTTGAAGTGACATGCCCCACCCTCATCTCCGTTAGTTATGCACACAGCAGGATCATTGAGGGTTCTATTTTACCAGATTAATATCTAGAATGAAGGGACTTATGCGTGATTGATGCCACGGGTGTCCGCTCATGCACTATTGGCCACATCTTTGATTTTATTTGCTTGCACATCCGAGGCCGCATTCTTGATTTGAGGTGAAATGAGGCCCCCCTTCGATATTTCGGTGAGCTATGCACCCCTTACCATCATTTTGTGCGCTATTATAATGGAGAATTATCCCAGACAATAGCACAGATGTCTACTTGTTGCCATGGGCTTATCCTCGCACACCGATGCAACCTGTGCTTCATGTTTTGTCAGCAGGAGTACATTGATGCTTATGGCTGATGACTCAGCAGTCCCGAGGAGGCTTGCGCAACATTGGCAGCTCAAGGACTCATTACAAGGTGGGAGTATAAATGTGTCATTTCACAGTGTGCAGCAGAAAATAATAACTTTCCAAGAAGAACTCATTACACAGTCAGAGTAGTTCCTCTGAATCATTCTATTCTGAAACCCAGGCTATGTTATTCAACTATACTTGATTCAACACCAATACATCAGTGTTCAAGTATTTTAAGCAAGAGGTATATACCTGTCGTACACCTCTCGCTTAGCTCGTTTACCTTCGCTTACCACGATCCAATTCACTGATGTACTTTCCAAACTCCATTCCCCTTCTAACAAAATTCTGAACATGTATATGTTGTTGTCATGTTTGCCTAAGTGGATTGTCGCTGCGTGACGACCCGAACATACAGTTATGAACTGGGCTTTAATACATTGTGTCAAATTCAGAGGTGTATTTCTGCTGTGGAGGTATCAAGGATAAAAGGAGACAAATTTGAGAGGCTTGGCAGTAGTAGATTCTGGAAATGATGGTTAACCATATTGTGATGAGAAGCAATGTAAACTAACTAGATGGTTTGCTCAGACGTTTGATGACAGAGGGAGAGGGCTCAGTTTGAATCTCATCAGGCTTTTGGGATGGTTGCGGGATTGAGGTAACAGGAGATTGAGGTATGCGGAGATGGGCACGCTTGTGAGCTATTTGTGCAGGAGTGACAGACTCAGTGGTGGAACCTGTATCTGCCTGCTCAGCAAGAATGAGATTATGAAGAGCATGCTAGAAAATGGAAGATTCAGAGGAAGATACAATTGGAGGGGTGGGAAGAGTTCACATGAACTATATTTTCCCATACTTCTTGGCCTTGAGGTGTAAGATTGACAGGGTTATTGAAATTTTTGCTGTATGAGTCAATGGCAAGAAGGTTGGTCAGAATCTGGGTGAGTTGCATAACCATAGACGTCGCCTTGGTTTCACAGGCGCAATGAACACCAGTAGGCATAGGTATTTCGCAAATGGAAAACCATGGGGATATCCGGGTATCTCTGTGGACCAACATAACTGCCTGGTGGACTGATGCTGATTTTTGATGGATAGTCTTCATATAGTTGGCGGTCTGCATAGCATAGTGAACAGATTTTGATAGCCTGCTTAAAGCATCCGGTGTGACATCTTGATACCATGGGTGGCCAGTCTGGTTGACAATGGCGTTGAACACTTCCCAATCGATGAGGGAGGCTGGGCCCAATGGGCTGGGAGTCAATTGGTTGTGCCTATACATCGAGGACTGTGCATGTGACAGAAATGATTGGATTTGCTGGAGCTGTGGATTGGAAGGAGGGTGAAGATAAATATCATGCATGTGACGCAGGGCAGATCCCCGTATGGCGTATACATGGGAAAAAAGTTTGAGGGTGTCCTGTGGGGAGGTGGTGCGCACCTGACCAGTGCGCCTTGCCTTGGTATTGCTCAGCATGATGTGCAGGAGTGTGCGGGACATTTCAGATTCCCGTTTGGTGATTCCATCAATGAGGGGCTCAAAATATGAGAGAAACTGAAAAATGGTTAGTAGCTGAGAAGATAGCATTGTGTGTGCAACTGACCTGAAGAACTGGGCGCTCAAGGCCTTTCATTTCTTCCGCAATTGTCTGAATAAAGGTGAGTTCGATCATGGGGATTTTTGTGTCAAGCTGTGCAAGTCGTGTCGGGATTCGGTTTGGAAGCTGGCCGAGGGTATACCACCGAATTTTGTTGGGAATGGCATCTAGTACTTTGCATATGTCTGCATTGCTTGAGAAGCGGGCTTTGCGTGTCTCTACCCAGCACTCGACACGGGGAATGAGATGTGCAGTGTAGTGATAGAATGCTTCGTTCCAGAGAGCAACTGCTGCTGGATCAGTGTCATGACGCAGTCCAAAGTGATGATGATGTGGACGGAGATGTGTTTGATAGGAATACTGCAGGATGGCAAAAAATGCAGCATCGAGGAGGCCATGGTGTAGCTGTTGGTGTTCCGATGTCATCCACACGTAAAATGTACCAACCTCATCATGGTCAGGGTCATAGTTGGAGAAGATGAGGGTGGTGCTGCATAGGCCTTGCAGCAAATGCATGGCCATGTGGGCATATGGGGCAGCAAATTGGGTTCCAATATGGTGCCATGCATCTTGTTGAACGACACTGAGGATAGATGATGTTGCAAAATAGGGCCACTGAAAAAGGCGGGCCACTGCGGCCGTCCAGTAGTAGTCGGATAGCACAGCGCGGAGCCTCTTCTGGTTTGAGACATTGATGCTGAGGCTTAGATATTGCTTGGGAAAGGATTTGCTGGATGAGTCAGGAAGATTTCGAAGATGAGAGTAAAATAGAGAGAGTGCATGTGGGTCACCATCATGAAGGGTGAATAGTTTGCGGTCAATAGAGAGATATATGCGTATAGAGGAGGCAGCTGAATCACCACAAAGAGCATCTTGAAGTGCGTGAATGGTAACTCTCAGAAAAGATATGATTAAATACCAAGGTCATAGAATTGCGCAAGCCAGATTCCTCGTGCTCTGATATCTGTGAGGGCAACCTGTTTTTGGTGATGGGCTTGTGAAACATTGTCACAAGAAGACTGAGGGTGGTCGATGACATGCTGTGCCAAGTTGAGATTGTGGAGTGATTGCTTGCAAGTGGAGACCTGAATCACATGGCGGCGATGGCGTCCATCAAGGAGCTGAGCGACATGGTCTAGGCCGATGACTGAAGGATTCCAAGAGACGGGACCAGCATTGTCATGGGTTGAACTCAGAGGTGAGTGCAGTGCCCGTCTTTCAACTGCAATTCTGACTGCATGCTCAGCGTTGCAGCAGTCTAGGGTATCCAGGGATAGCAATGCAGCGAGCGCATTCAGATGAGGGGACCAGGCATCAGAACCTATCCTAGGACCACGCTGGGCATCGTCATCAGTTGCCAAGGTGATGACACCATATCCAAGGGAATAGTCTTGCATGCGAAGGAACCATGCCGGCTTGAGCAGATGAGTATTTATTTCTAGCATTGGGGGGGGGGGTCAACAGACCTCTGAATCCAAATGCTTGTGAAGAATAAATGATATGTGTCAGACAACTTGCTATTTGGCACTCACATTTTGCATACTGCTTATATAAGCAGTACAAAGTGGACAGGAACAAGGATGAAAAAAGGAATGATGGAAGGGAGAGCAGGATTATATATCATTGAGCATCAAACATGTACAAATTTTATGCACAGCATATGCTATTTATAACATTCATCATTCTACCACAGTCGCAAAGTGAACACGGACTGCGCTTGCCTCAGCGGGGTCTTGGTGAGATATTCCAGCAGCTGATAGAGCATAGACTGTCAGACAGATATTCTTAACAGCTCCAATTTACTTACTGGTATGTGTGTTGGGTGCATGACATTTCTTGACTGGGGCTGCTAAAAATGTAGAGCTGTGAAGAGAATCGTGGCATTTGAGAAAAGGCATACACTGTGTTGTTGTGCCGGTGTTTGCTAAGGTGGGCAGAATCAGGATTGTGACCTGGTAAGTATGTGAACTACATACTTGAGGATGTGGCATTTGTGGTAACTTGAGTGGGTCGCTTGCGTTTTGTGCTCAACTTCACGTTGTTGGCAGGCACTGTAGCTAGTTGTGGACATGAAGTTATCAGAAGCATAGAACCAGCTTTAATTATTTACCTTCCCGTGAAGTGTCTGGGGTGGCTGCATGAAGAGCAAGATCAATGGGCAATCACAGGAGATATGTAAAGTGCTTGCTTACCCAACTGTCTTGGTTGGTCAGGGACCATTTTATGGACCCTGTGATGGGACAGCTTTTTCAATGTCGCTTGAATGAATGATAAGTTCCATAAAACATAACAATTTCGGAAAGGAGATGCACCAGAGTTGTCCATGGTAGCTATAGGCATCATAAGATTATCATGCCAGCCAAGATGAAAATAAAACCACATACATGGCTGAGGATTGTTGACAGGCAACTTGGAAGTTGATTCAGCCTCCTTGGGCTGGGTTGAGGATGGTGCAATGGCTGGTGAATGAAGGTCTAAGATGAACGTGGAGAGAAGGATAAGGGGAAGACACATACCCTGCAGACGGGAAGCTTTTTTAAATAGAGATACTTTATCTGTAGATCGTGATTCTGAAATCATCTCTTCTTTGTGAAACAGGGCCTGCTCGGCTTTGAACAGGTTTAGATATTCAGCATGATAGATAATTGGTCTGAGGTGTAGGTGTTGACTGGTAGTCTTGAGATAGGCAATAACCTCGCTGTTGTCAGCCACCATGGGCTCCGGAATAGAAAGTCGGGCGTGGACTTTTTGAATCTGTGCTGGATACACCGGGGTTAAAAGCTGCATATCATTCTCGTGGGTCAGGTCGGATCTTTCTGCCACAATCAGAGACTTTAATGCTTGCTGAAGTGTAATGGTAAGTTCAGAGGCAGTTAAGATTAAGGACAAATAGTGTACCTGGACAGCAAGGTCCCACAGCTCTTTTCCTTCTAAGGTGAGCTTGAAGATAAAGGTTCCATCCTTATCCCAAGTATCTATTGCGTATGAAGGCGGCTTGAGGATGTGGTCAAGAAGGGTGTTGAGCTGTGCAACAACACCACTCTCACGTTCATTGCGTCGGATTGCAATTGAAGACGGGACACACTCGGGAGAAGTGGATGTGGGAGGGAGTACAAACCACGTGAAAAGATGGGCATCATTTTGGATATACTGGAGCAGCTTTCGAACTGCAGGCAAGGTGAAATAGGATTTGTCGAAGTCACTGGCAAGATGGATAGAGGTATACACCAACTGTGACAGCCTATGCATGCTAGCTGTATGATTGTGGAGAGTTGGATCAGTCCACCACTGATGGCCAGTTTTGTCCAGGACATTTTTGAGGAGCTGGTGATCGACCATGGGTGCCTGGAGCCACATGGCATGACTGATGCAGCTGCTGTTTGCTGGCTCTCCAGGCTTGGCCGACACTGATGCATGTTTCAGCAACATTTCAATCTGGGCATACTCATCAAATATTGGGTCGTGGATAGCACCTCGGTTATTGAGAGGTAAGAGATCAGAGTTGGAATCGAAGTAAGGGGGCTGGCACAACAGATTGTGATGGTTCATGGCACGTAAGGCGCTGTCTCGGGCAGCGTAAATGTTAGAAAAAACCTTGAGAACATTCTGGGTAATTTCTGAAGTGGAGAAGGAGGAACCTGATGCACGGTACGTCTTGGTGATGATGGTCAGAAGAGTGTGTGAGGTTACCGCATCTTTTTTGGTGATCCCATGAATGATTGGCTCAAGGTATGACAAGATCTGAAGGAATATTGAGTTCTCAGAAAGATAGTATTCTTGATGAAGACTGGCCTGCAGGACAGGCTCATGATAGTTCTCCATTTCCTGTGCAATTGCACTGAGAAGCGCAACCTCAATCATGGGAATGTGGGTATCTAGTCGGGCCAGGCAGTTGGGTATGCGATTGGGGAGCTGTGCAAGCAGATACCACTCCATCTTATTTGGAAGGGCCTGAAGGATCTCCTGTGAGAGAGGGTCCTGCGAGTAGAATTCAATGCGGGTCTTGCTCCAGTGCCGCATCTGTGGGAGAACATTGTGTGCATAGGTTTCAAATGCCTCGTTCCAGAGCCTGACATTTGCAAGGCTTCCTTCCCTGTGGCAGCCAAAATATTTGTAGTGCGGGGCAAGATGGTTCTGATAGCAGCGGTGGAGAATGTCAAAAAATGTGGAATTGAGAAGGTGATGTTGGATATGGCGGTAATCGGGGTGTACATTGATAAAGTTCTGGAATGCATGGAGCTGACGAACAAACAGATCGGATTCAGGTGTGAGATCCCAGTCATATGGTGCGAGCTTGAGCTGGGACGTGCAAAGCCCTTCCAAAAGCTCAACAGCCATATTGGCAAAGGGTGCTGCAAATTGAGAGCCAGTGCTGTGCCATCCATATTGCTGACCCAGTGAGAGTTGACGATGACATAAAAAGTAATCCCAGTTAGACAGACGAGCCATTGCAGAGGTCCAGTTGTAATCAGAGAGGACAGCACGCAGCTGTGTCTGGTTAGAGACATTCAGATGGAGGTTGAGGAAATTTCGGAGCAAGTGATGGATCTCTGCAGGGTGTAGGCCTTGGAGATGGCGATAAAACTGGGGCAGGGCATCCAGATGGGTGTCCTGCACCTCAAACAGCTTTGAGTCAGTTGCTAAGTATATCATGATGGAAGTTGCTTCTGTATCTTTATTGATAGCGTCTGTGTGGCATGAATGCCAACTTCTGGAGAAGATTGTATTGAGAATGACCCACCCAAGTCGTAGATCATGGCAATCCAACTACCATGCATGATAAGATTCCGCAATGCCTCTGCACGCTGGATCTTGGCTTGTTTCTTTGCAGGACGGAGAATCTTGGGATCATTGATGATCTTATCGCAAGACGCAAGCTGCTCAAGCCATTGCTTGCAAGAATGCTGGGATAGTAGCTGGAATCGTTGGCGGCCATTGACCAGAAGAGCCTCGGGATCCTCTTCATTTCCATCCAACGGGTTCCACTGTATGTTGTGAGCACCTGCTGCTGTAGCACCCAAGGGCTCTGCCAAAGCATGAGGTTGGACAGCAATGGTAATGGCATGAGCTGGATGATAACGATGGACAGAGCTTGCATTGGTTGTGTCTGTGAGCAGCTGGTTAAAACTGAGTTGGGTGTTGTCAATATTGTTCCAGGCATTAAAGATCAAGGGAGGACCACGGCGTGCATCATCTGCTGTAGCAAGGCATATGACACCCCAACCAAGGAAATAGCTCTTGAGCTTAGTTAAAAACAGTGGTGATGCTGGCTGCATGGAGAATTGATAAAGGTAATGGTAAAGTTTTTAATGTGCTTACAGAAGAATAACGTGTGGGTATTTCCTGGGCACAGAAATGAATGTTAGTTTCTTAGAAAGATGTTATTAGAACTGACTTGAGCCATTGAGGATGTGATTATGTAAGCAGGTCAATGAGATAGTGAGAGGTGAATGAGAAGGGATAAAAGAGACAGATCATTGAAGCAGCTCATATATATATGGATTGGGAAAAATATCAACAAATAAAAACAAACAGTGATACACTGATCTAAACTTGAAGGCTACTCCTGTGCTTCTTTCTTCGCCACTTTCACATTTGCTGCAGAGAATCGACCACGAACAATTTTGGATGGGCTGATGCCTGATTGTGGAACAGCCTCTGCTCAGAATATTGAGTTGAAATATATGCACCATGTGGAGAGAAACTCACTGGACTTCCCCTTTGCAACTGTAGCTGGGAGTCAGAAGAATGTCAGATCATAATGTACATAGCATTGTGAGAAGCAAAAGTATACCTTGCGGAGGCATGTGAGCATCACTCTCCTCATGGGATCGTTTGCTATTATTTGGCTTATTGGAGGTGCTGGCACTTGGCTGGATGCTATAGGACTTTTCTTTGGGTTTCTGAAGGACAGCTGGAAGAACTGTTGAGCCACGTAGAAGATAACATTCTTTCCATAGAATACCTTGATCAGCAGTGGTTTGCTCAGGAGTACAGGGAATGATCTCTGCAGATGACTTGGTAGCCTCTGTTGATAGTTAACATTATTTTAGAAAGGAAACCACACCACAAGCAAAAACAATCAAACACACTTGATTTTCCCTTGTCAAGGCGTTGTTTCTTCAACGGAGCTGAAAAGAAATGTTAAGTTGCATAGATAATAAGATTATGCAGGTGAAACACACCTTCAACAGTGGTTTCTGCCTTGGCTGGAGGTAGAGTGAGGACAGAACTGGGCACCACACATGATGTCATACCAGCCATTCTCTTGGATCGCTTTGGATCGCTTGGCTTTTTATCCACTTTATTAGACTTTGCATCAGCACCGGCGCCAACCACATTAGGCAGAGCTGTATACCAATATCAGCTTTTGGATAAGGACATAGCACAAGAAACATACAGTCTACTGCTTCAAGTGCATCTGCTGGGACAATAACAGGTTCCTGACTTCGATGGTCAGAGAGTGTCAGCTGGGCCCGTTTTGCCAAAATCCTGGCTTCCGCAATTTGATCTTCTCTTTCAAGAGCATTGTGCTCGACCTTCCAGAGTGCACAGAGCTTGGAATGAAAAGCAGCTGGACGACTATCGTCACTGACACTAAGGGTCTTGAGATAGGCGACTACCTCGCTGTTGTTGGCAATTGGTGGCCTCCGGATGGGAAGGCGACTAAGAAGATCGATAATTTGCATGGGATATACTGGGGCCAATGGCTGGGTATTGTCATAGTCCAGGCGTTCAGCAATTAATAGCATCTTCATTGCTTGCTGTGATGGAATATTAATTTACCAAGAACATGACATTGTGTTTGGCGACTTACTTCAAGTGCCATATCCCAGAGTTTTTTTCCATCCATAGTGAGCTTGAACATGACTTTCCCGTCTTCATCAAAAGTGTCAATAGCAAAGCAAGGTGGTTTGAGAAGGTGATCAAGGAGGGCTTCAAGATGGGAACACGCATGAGACTCTCGAGCAGTGCGTCTGTCTGCAATCAAAGGCTGTACGGCAGTATTGCTGGCCAAGATATTTACTGGAGGAAGTGGGAACCATGTGTCGAAATGGGCAGTCTTCCGAATGGAGAGGAGTAAACTGTGTACTGATGGTGATGTAAGGATACACTGATCCCATTCTTTGGCCATATGGATGGATATATAGACCAACTGGGCCAAACGACGAAATTTGGCACTCTTGTTCAGGCCACGCAATCGTGGGTCACTCCACCAAGCATAACCCGTCTTGTCCATAACAGCAGTGAACATCAGTCGATCAACCTTTGTTGCTTGCCTCCAAACGCCCTGCGGAATGAGATCACTGGTAGGGCGGTTGCCAACAGGTGCTGCAGATAACGCATGTGAGAGGAGTATTTGGATATCATCGTACTCCTCAATGATCTGGCTTCCAGGATGGGCCCGGGTGCCTGCAGGATTGGGAGGAAGCAAATCAGAGTTGGTTGCAAAGTAAGGGGGTGTTTGGACAGCATTGATCTCTTTGATGGAGCAGAGCGCAGTGGATCGGGCAGCGTAAATGTGGGCAAAAAGCTTGTGGATATCTTCTTCAAGGGTATCGACAGAGATCTTGGGCCGGTTCATTTCATAGATTTTCATCATAGAGTAGAGGAGAGGTTGTGAGGTTGGGTTGTCTCTTTTGGTGTTGGTGTGAAGTATAGGCTCCATATAAGAAAGAATCTGAAGAATGATAAGTTGCCAAACACTTAGTATTGAATGGCTAGACAAACCTGAATGACTGGTTGCTCTAGAGCAGCCATTTCATCTGCAACACAGGCAAGAAACCCAACTTCAATCATGGGAATATGGGTATCAAGAGGTGCAACACGGAAAGGAATTCTGTTTGAAAAATGTCCAAGCAAGTACCATGTGACTTTATTGGGAATTGCATCCAGGAGCTGGAGGTGAGAAGGATGCAGGGAATAAACATTCTTGCGCTTTTGAACCCAGGGTGCAATTTGGGAAATCAAATCATGTGCATACTCTTCAAATATGTCATTCCAAAGGCTGACATTTGCCTCGTTTCCTTGATGGTGTTGCCCGAAATATTTGTGGAATGGAGCAAGATGAAAACTATAGCAGCGTTGAAGGATGGCAAAGAAATCACTGTCAAGAAGATGATGCTGCACCTGGCGTGCATCAGGATGTGTCCGGGTGAAGCGTATGAATTGGGCAAGTTGCTTGGCAAAGAATTCCGACTCAGAAGATGAGTCCAGATCATACTGGGATAAGCTCAGCTGATCTGAGCAGAGGGCTTCAAGGAGAGTGACAGCGAGATTGGCAAAGGAGGATGCAAATTGAGTGCCACTGTAGTGCCACTGGTATTGCTGATGAAGTTCAAGGCGGGGATGGTCATGAAAATATTCCCAGTTAGAGAGACGGGCAACAGAACAGGTCCAGTAATAATCCGACAATACAGCACGGAGCTGTGTCTGGTGGGCCATATTAAGGCGGAGGTTGAGGATGCTGTTGAGGTAACGCTGGACATCTCCAACAGCCAAGCCCTGAAGGT
The DNA here is from genome assembly GCA_018851285.1 of Lyophyllum semitale. Taxonomy (NCBI): domain Eukaryota; kingdom Fungi; phylum Basidiomycota; class Agaricomycetes; order Agaricales; family Lyophyllaceae; genus Lyophyllum; species Lyophyllum semitale. The sequence goes on along the minus strand of JABCKH010007686.1, from coordinate 3,315 downwards.
CCCGGTAGAACAGAGACAGGACACTAGGTTGAGTGTCTGTTGCCTCATAGAACTTTGGGTTGCTTGTGAGGTACCTCTTGATAGCTGCAGAGTCTCTGGATTTATTGATGAATTCTGCAACAAATGAATATTAGTTTCCCAGAAAGTTGATATTAGAAATGATGTACCCAAATCATAAAACATAGCAAGCCAAACACCTTGTTCCATAAGATGATTCAAGGCTTGTTTGTGTTGCTTTTTAGCTTCAGTCTTTTTATGAGGAGGTATGTCAGGGTCGTTGATTATGGTGTTGGAAGCAGCTACAGCATCAAGAAAGGCTTTGCATGAAGTGCTAGCCAGCAGCTGCTGGCGTTGGCGTCCATTGATAAGAATAACTTGGGTGTCTTCATCATCATTTGGGGTAAACCAAGGAATATCACCAGCACCCTCAGCTGTGGGGCTCAAAGGCTCATCAAGTGTGTGAGATTGAACCGCAACTGTGACCGCATGCTGAGGGTTATAGCGGTCAACAGTGTTGCCATTGTCGGTCTCCTTCAACAGTTGGGTGAAGCTAGCACCAGTATGTTTAAATGTATTCCAGACATTCGGCAGCATGTAAGGGCCACGGCCTGCATCATCAGATGTGACCAGGCAAATGATGCCCCAACCAAGGAAGCACCTTTGAAGGTTGTCATAAAAGCTAGGCGATGCAGGCATGGCCTGTATGTAGTTAGTATATGGCGCTAAAGGACATAACTGCACATACAACAGAAACACTAGTGTTTTTGAGCTGGAGAGTAAATAAATATCAGATTCTTGGAAAGATACTATTGCAACATACATCAGACATTTGTATTGTTGAATAAGTTGCTTATATAAGCGATCCAGCTATGCAATGATGGTAGAAGTTGAGGGGTAAAGATTGTTCTGATCACTGAAGTTGGGGTTATATATACAGCTTGAGTGAACATATAAATAGAAACAAATAGAAACAAATAGCCAAATAAACATACAGTGCAGAAGGAGGTGGCACTGACTTCAGATCCAAGATAAGGCAAGATGGTTTGATAACATTGGGTTAACATGGTGCAGTACTTCTTGTCTTCCACAACATGGTTGTGCTACAAAGAGATAAAATATCAACTTGCAAGAATGATAGTATTTAGGTATCTGTAAACCAAATAAAAATGGAACGAAATCAAGAATGATATGTGCTGAGGAATTTACAATTACTTGTTAGGGAGAAGGAGTAAATGAAGATCACTATAGCTTGTGAATGTTGAAAGACACTTTCAATTTACGCCCAGGGTCTATCACGATTGTCAAACATGGTGTAGTGTGCTTGGAAATTCTGCTCAAAGATCAAAAGCTTCTGGGCATCCTGACCATAATGATCACCATCCAGCATTTCTAGATAACAGTAAGAGAGAATATGGTGCTAAATGGAGTGACAACTGACCCAGATCATAGAACCGAGCTAGCCAGTGGCCATTCTGTACTATATGCTGCCAGGCCTCCTCTTTATCAATAGCATTGCTGTTAACCCTCTGCAGATATGGCCCAAAACGATGTTTTGAGCGATTGTAGCGGATACGTGCACAACCGTCCAGGACATAGACCAGGTCTGGTTCATCTTCACAGTCCCATGCCCATGGGATGCAACGAGCAGTAGCAGGATCTTTGCTGAGGTCTTCAACAATGACATCTGGTTGAACTGCGATTGTAAGGGCATGATGGGGATGATGTGTAAGGAGATTGGAGCCATGTATGGCATGAAACCCATCAAGGACCGTATCCGGAACATGTAACCCAAATTCCAAGAGACATAGCTTGGGCCCACAGCCTGCATCATTATCTGTGGCACAGTTAATCAGGCCATAGCCAAGAAACGAGGCAGCAAGAAGACGTCGGGCCACAGCCTCCCTGTCTGGATGCTATGTATGATAAGCACATAGGAAAATGCCTTTCAGATTGAGACTACTGACAAGCAAAGGCACAACCGGCAATTTTTCAATATCAATAAAAGGGGTTGAAGCTTGTGCCATGATAGCTGCAGAAAGGAGCAGTAAATGATATGTTCCAAAGAAGATGTCATTGACTCATACCTTTGTGCTGTTATTATGTAATCAGAGACAGTAGATGGTGGTGGAATGAAAGGATGTTTTGTTGATGGGGAAGATATATATATATGTAGGCTTGGACAAATAGAAACAAATATGCATATATATTGCCATGCTAAATGTCTAAGGCTATGAGAGAAAGATATGTGTCATTAGGAAGGTATATCTTTCATCATGTGTCGCCATGTGTCGCTGAAATAGTTATAGTTCAAATCACCAAGATCTATATTGCTTCTGTTGTGAGGAGAAAGATCTCATGTGTCGCTGAAAAACTTACAGTTCAAATCACCAAGATCAGTTGCTTCCGTTGTGAGGAGAAAGATCTCATTCTTTCCAGGTATGGCCATCAGTTAATGGAAAGGCATAGTTTATGTTGAGGAAAACATCACATCTCTTCCACATGTTGTGATATGTCGCTGGAACATTATACACTTGGTTTATGTTGTCAACATATGTCGCCAAGAATCATCAAAGGAAGAATTTTAGATGTTTAGACAAAATAACATTTTCTTAATGTGTCGCCAACTATTGTAGGAGAAGGGTTACTATGGTTGATGTGCTTAAGATGTGTCTCCATCCGAGAAAGGTGTATTTTAAACAACATATCATTGTTGTCATGTGTCACTATGCATCACATTGGAGTGATATTGTTTTCAAACAAGATATCATGTGATGTCTTTTGAGAGGTTTCATGTGGCTTAAATATGTCACCAATAGTCAGATCAGTGTTTTTCAGGTTTTAGGGACAAATATGAGTTGCTGGTTATGAATTTGATCTTTTTGAGAAGATTTTATGCACTTCATATGTCGCAGTATATGGACAATATCGTGTTTAAACAAGATATCATGTGGCTTAAATATGTCGCCAATACTCAGATCAGTGTTTTTGAGGTTTTAGGGAGAAGAATAAGTCGCCAGTTATGAATTTTATCTTTTTGAGAAGATTTTATGCAGCTTCATAAGTCGCGGTATATGGACATCAACCACGAAAGTATATAACTAGTACATCGTTCTATCGAACGAATACACAGTCAAACTGACTATTAAATTCAGCTAACCCGAACCCTAACCCCTAACCTAACCCTAACCGGTTAACCTAGGGTTCGCGGCACAGGCCGGAACATAAGGTACGTCCACGTTACTCAGATTCTACCAGAGATCCTCTCTTTCACGGAGTTAGGGAGGCGCACGTGCTCATCGTGCGATGCGGATAACT